>JABUQX010014552.1:25000-33056 GCA_015478945.1 Trachelipus rathkii
TTATATAGTAATTATTATATATATATATATAATATAGTATATATATATGTATAATATAATATATATATATATAGATATAATATAATATAATATAATATTATATAATATATATTATATTATATAATAGTAATTATATATGTATAGTTGTAATAGTTGATTCAATTTAACATTCTGCGGTTTAAATACCAATCGATATGATGCTTTTGAGCTCTTGGGTAATGAAGATGCATGTGTTCTACCAGCGATTTGATGCCACAAGGAGTTTCAAAAGTTTATAAGAAAACTCATATGTTGGAGTGTAAGGATTTGTGAGAAATGTGGCATCGAGCGCAGAGGATTTTATTTGTGTCGTCAAGTAATCCATGGTGTCATTTCTTAAAGAGACGCTGCAAGGATTATGAAGGTGACAGTTAGTCGTCTATGAGTCGTAATTATTGTTGTGTATGTTGAGTTTGTTAGAATTGTGAATAGTATGTTGGAGTGTCAGGCAAAAGGTACTGAATTAATTGATAATGGTAAAACCATGTTTTTTTTTCAGGAATTATTGTTGAAGTTCTTAATCTTGTCCGAAGTGGGTTGATTAGTCGGAGGAGGGAGCTGGCGGTTCGCTGAGGGTGATGGCAGAGGTCGTTCTTTTTGGGACTAGACTGAAAGTTGACCGCGACGCTTGTCTTGTTGAGCGTCTGAATCTTTTTTTTGTGACCTTTGACAGAATCCCGTTCGACCTTTTCTTTGGCCTGAAACGGGGGCCCTGCTTTTTTTTCGGTTTTGTCTTTGGGTGGCGTTGACGCTTCTTTTGGGGCCTTGTGACCCTGTTTTGAGAACGCCAATTTTCTTTGTTTTTTTTTGTTTTTTTTTGAGCAGCTACAGCACCGACCGGGATATTTTGTTTGTTGAAAGGCATCATTACGTCCTGGATTGTCTTTGTTTTCTGGCTGGGTCTCCCCGGTGCTTGGTGATGGATAACGGGCCGGGGGGAGACGCGCGGGGTGCGCGGGGGTGGCATGCTAGATTAAGCTATGGTTTCCAGCACCGTCCTCGCCTCCGGGATTTTTTGCCAGAAGTGAAGCTCGACCGAGAGATTTTTGTTTGCAAAGGGCAGAGGAATAGTGGCCGCGATTTATTTTGACCAGCGAACCTGGCGCTGTTACCCGGGGGATCTTTTGTACTGGGGTGGAACATCGTGGTGCTCCAAATTTTTTTTTTTGAGGGAACGGTGGCCAGATTCTTTTGAGAACTGTTCGCGTCAGAATTTGTTTTGAGAACAACGGTTCGCGCTGCGATGCCAAATTTTTGAGAACCCGACCAAATTTTTTGAAGAAAGCCGTAGTCGTGCCCAAATTTTTATTGAGAACGCCTGAATATTTTCAACCCTTGCGAAAAGGTGTGCGGCTCAAACGGGTGCGTCAGCACTCAGTTGTACGGTCGCGCTGGGATACCCCTCTGCCCTAATTTTGACGCAACGTCCTAAGGTGGATTTTTTTTTGAGAACCGATAATTTTTGAAGAACCCGCGTAATTGTTTTGGAGGAACCATCCTATTTATTTTGGAACTCCTGATTAATTTGTTTGAGAACGGCCAAACTTTTTGAGAAACCCATATTTTTTTTTATCAACCGACCGGCGATACATTGGACTTTTTCAGGAAAACCCGCTGAATTTTTTCTGAGAACGCGCTAATTTTTCGAGGAAACCTGCTAAATTTTTGAGAACCCCCTATATTTTGAGGACCCTAATCTTTTCGGGCGCAACCCAGGAGGGCGTTGATCTCTTGTGTGTCTCCATGTTGGGGGCCATTTTTTGGCCACCGTAATTTGTGGCTACCTCTTTACGGGTTCTAGGGGCCGTTTTTGAGTGTCTTTACCTTGTTTGACCTCATGGATATTTCAGCCTTTGACGTCTTGCCGTGATACGTGAATGTGGTCATTTTTTTTGCCCAGCGGTAATTTGTTTGGGCACCCTTTGGAATGGGGCTGTTAGCACCTTTTTTTTGATGGTCTTAAACTGTCTTGGTGTGGATTGATACTTCGAAGTATGTTGAGAGTAAGGCGGAATTTCGGGTTTGAACACCCTGCACGAGATACAAGCATCTCCGGTCGGGGTTCGATTGTTTGGCTCCACGCCACAGATGTTTTACCCACTCTGCCCACACCGTCACCATATTGTGTATCTCTAAACTTGAAACGGCATTATGGAGTCTATCCTAACTTAACATGGGGTTGTGCATTGGCTGTGGGCGCCGGCGGTAGGTGCCTCACACACACACCACACACACAGCACACACACACACAACATACACACTACACACAACTACAGCACACTTACAGCTTATACACACATTTCGCAGCGCTATGACACCTATAACCAGACACATTATCATTGACACTATGACACTTCAAATTACCATAAGACAGACTTACATTTGACACTTATACAGTGCTACGTACGGAGAACACATGCTGTCCAACCTCTTGGTCTGTCCATGGGTCCAGAATTTGAAGCGCAACCACGGTATATGTTTTTGTCCCTTCCTTTAGCACTTAATGCTCTTTTTTTGATCGTCTTATGCTCGTTTAAACCGTATTTGAGGACGTTAAAATTGCGTATCCGAAATTAACCATGGGTCATAGTTTACAGCCCACACGGCTAACTTGATGGCTTTGATGGTTCCCCGAATTCGAACCGTATAAGAACGTATCGTATGTGTTCTATTAGTCAGGCTATTGAGTTAAGATGCAGTGCAAGATGAGTGCCAGGTGAGTGCCAAGTGAGGTGCCAATGGAGCTGCCATGAGTGCCTAAGTGAGTGCCAATGCTCAAGGTGAGTGCCACATAAGTGCCAAGATGAACGTGCCAACATAATGCCAATCTGAGTGCACTGTTTCTTGGCGTAAGCCTTTTCTAGCCTCCCCTGAACTCCGAATGCCCCTAATAGGGGTGTCTACCCCTAGGTATAAGTCATGTAATCCGATTGGTGTATATTTACAACCTGCCTTAGGATGCTTTACCTACTGCGAGTGAAGTTAGGTCTTTTTCTATCACTCTATATAGCCTAATATATATTACTTGCGACTCACCATATGCACTATATACACTTTATACAGCACATTCAACTAATGACACTTAACACAGACTATGACACTAAATAAGCACTTACCTCTCCATATGAACAGTTACATTTAAACCGCTATACACTACACTGACACCCACACACTAACAGATACACTTACACTTATCATACTCACACCCCGATATCTTTGATGGCCTCCTAACTTGTGTGCCTGCAACTTTGGATGCCTCAATCTGTTGACCTCAGCATTAATGCCTCAGCAATTGAATGACCTCAACTTTGAATGGTTCACATCTTGTGATGACTGCCTCTTTTCGATGACGTCATCTGTTGATGACCATCTAATTGATGATTTCAGTGCTTGAGAAAATCATCTTTGGATGGCTCAGCTCTTCCCTACATCAAAGAACAGAGTTAATAGTAATGTCTTCAGACATTAGTTCATAAGCTAACCACCAAGGGCTCAGCATGAGCCCCACGCCTCGCAAAGGATCCAGCTGCTCGCACCCGCGAGGTGCAGACCTTCGCCGCGTCCCCGTCCGCTCGCGGTCCCGCCCGCACGGCGTGCGGCCGCAGGTCGCAATTTATTTCGCGTTTCCCGCCCGCCGCGTGCGCCCCAGGCGCAATATTTCCCGCGCGAATGAAAAATTATATTATACTAATGAAGTCATCTCATTTTTCATTTCATACTTAAAACATTTCTTATTAAAAACATTTTCGCGAACCTAACACTGTAACTCATTACAGACAGCCTATTAAATTGAACACATTATATTAATAAAACATTTATTTTTTTTACTTAATAACTTTATTGTTAATACTTTTTAATGTATAAATTTTTAAAAATTGTATGTAAGGAAGAAAAAATCAGAGTGCGATATAGAATCGATTTTATTTTACTTACAATTGTACAAATTTATTAAAACATTAACTTTAAAAATACATAATATCAAGTAATCAGTAAATCAATAGAGGTGTTACCTTACAAACAAAGGGATTAGTATCTTTTGTTTTAACTGTTTTTCTATACAGTATAACGTAATTTACATCTGTTTTAACTGCTTTAGAGACTGCACATATTTATAAACATTGACTAGTCCTAAAGCAGTAAATTATACAATTCAATTAGATTGTTAACTAACACGCAAGGGGGATTGAGGTATGGCTTTTGTTTTGTAGCTGCTTTACTGCTTTAGACTTACTGCTTTACTGCTTAAGCCTTTTCTGCTTTATCTCGCTTTAATCTGACTTCGCATTATAATGCCTCAGACGGTAAGAATCCAGTAAATCAAATAGAGGTGTTACATACTAACACCAAGGGGGATTAGTATGCTTTGTTTTGACTGCTTTTGTTATTTCTGCTTTAAAGCTGCTTTAACTTCTGCTTTACTGTTATTTAACTCATATACATTACATACCTTAAAACAGTAAAATCAGTAAATCAATAGAGTGTTACATAGCACCTAAGTGATTAGTATGCGTTTGTTTTTACTGCTTTAACTTGCTTTAACTTTCTGCGTTTCAACTGCTTTAGCTTTCGCTTTACTGCTTTAAACTTCCTTGCTTTACTTGCTTAATCTTTCTGCTTTAACTGCTTTAACTTTCTGCTTTTAACTGCTTTAACTCCTATGTTTTACTGTTTAACTCAATAGTTTATTAACATTATTGTTTTAAATTTGGTTTAATACTTTTTTTAATTTATTTTAAAGGCATTCTTTTTTATATTATGGTTTATTATTTTTATATTAGTAATTATTATAATTTTTAGTTTTTATCCCTACTACTTAAAGTTATTTACTTCATGCCTATTGTTATTTATTTAGAACACACATACACTACACACATCAAACACACACACACACACACAACACTTACACTTATACACACATTCAGCTATGCAGTCTTATACACAACATCACTATGACATCTTATACAGTTACCCATAGACCACTTACATTACACTTTATACACAACTACACTTATACAGCACACACATGCACATTCACTAATGACACGTTATACACTATATTCCCTATGACAATGTAACATTTTACCGCATAGACACTTACATTTTACACTATACACACGCGGGTCAGCACACAGCATAAGGTTACACACACAGATTTTACTTACACTCCAACACAGATTACTTTACACCGCAGATTTACTTACACCATATAACGGTATATTTGTATTAAAAATTTAAATTGTTTTAATTAAACACGTACATTTATATTACTCATGCAAAATATAACTAAAAAATTTATTTCAAGTTTCTAAACTTTAATAATTTTAATCATTATCTTTGAACAAAGACATTATTATTAAACTGTTAATACTTTTTGTTATAAATTTTATAACTATCAAGTTTTAAAATAACTTTACTAAAATTTTATGAATTTTATTAAAAACAATTTGTTACAGATACCTAAAGCAATTATAAATCGTGAATCCAGGTAAGGTCCAAGCCCTAGCACCTCCTCTACACCAGCTATGCCACGTTTTGTTCCTATTGGCTTACTGCTTTACATCATCTTTAAAATGTAATAAGTATAGAAAATAACAAATAAGGTTCTTGCTCCATGCTAACATAAGCAGTATTTTTATTAAAATTCTTTCTAAGTTCTTCATTTAATCGCAATACAATATTCCCCCACTTACATTTATATTAGCTCGATGTTAACTAAAAATATTTCAAAGTTTTTTACAATTTTTGGTATAATAATTTTATTGATTATTCATATTATAATTTGTACATTGACAATCCATCACGAGAAGAAAACACGCAACAGACCCGCACCCTTACAGATACGGAAACTGACCTCATCTCTGTAAATGTGTGCAAATAACTACTTTAGGCGCCTATAAATTAGGCGATATCCTTGTTTGTATCCAGGGTGAGTTTAAGACTCTAATGTCCAGGTTCAAAATATAATTATCGAAACTGACCTTTTTCTGTCAAAATGTGGTGCAATAACTACGTAGGCCTAAATTTATATAAAATTGGATAGCCTTTTTTTGTATCCCAGGCTGATTTAAGCCTATTACCAGGTCAAAAGGTAATGAAAAGGTAATTCCAGTATAGACGAGAATCAATGTTATTATTATTTTTATAAATAATTTCAAACTGAGAACTGCTGATATAGAGATACGAGGTCATATAGAGATCAGGATTACTCCGTCCACTCACAAGCAAAGGTAAACATTTTTCCTTCTTACCCGCTAAGGATCTTAACCAGATCCATGCATGTTTCAGTTGAAATATATTTATAAAATAATAAAACATTGAATTCTCGATTCGTTGTCTAATACTGGAATTGACTTTTGACCTGGCAATTAGCTTTAATAATCAGCCTTGGGATACAAAGAAGGCTTATCCTAAATTTAGCCTAAATTATAGGCCTAAGGTAGTTATTGCACCACATTTACAGAAAAAGGTCAGTTTGAAATAATATTTACCTGGAATAGGTCCCTAAATCGCCCCTGGATACAAAAAGGGGCTTATCCTAAATTTTAGGCCTAAAGTAGTTTTTTTCAAACACATTTTACAGAGAGAAGGTCAGTTTCGTATCTGTCAGGAGGGTTGTTGTTGTTTCTCGTGATGGATTGTCAATGTACATGGATATTCTATAATAAATAAGTAATAAGTAATAAGAAAAGCCAGATATTATTTAAACAACTTGAATATTTTTAGTTAACAATCGAGCGAATAATATAATGTAAAGTGAAGTAATTTTATTTTAAATAGAACTTAGAAAGATTTTATAAAAACATTTTTTGTTAGCACGAGAAGAACAGCTTTAATTTTGGTTATTTTATACTGTATAACATGGGCAAAGATGAGGTAATGCAGTAGAGTCAATAGAAAATAAGTGGCATAGCTTGGTGTAGAGGGGTACTGACCTTGACTGATTTACTGATTTTATTGCTTTAAATTCAACGTAAAATATATGTTTTTAAAACTTGATAGTTAATTTTAGTGAAAGTTATTTTAAAACTTGATACTAATACAAATTTTAGTAAACAAGAAAAGTATGTAACATTAAGTAATAATTTTTCTTTGTTCAAGATAATGAATGATTTATATAGGAAGTTTAAAGAAACTTTGAAATAATTTTTAGTTATATTTGAATGAGTAATATAAATGTATGTGTTTAATTAAAACATATAAATGTGTTTAATAAATATACGTTATATGTGTAAGTAAGTCTGCGTGTGTAAGTAAATCTGTGGTGTGAGTGTAAGTAGAGATGCTGTGTGTGGTGTGCTGTGTGTGTTGTGTGTGTGTGTGACCGCGGTGGTGTGATAGAGTGTAAAATGTAAGTTCTTATGGTAAAGTCGTAAGTTGTCCAAGGTGAATGTGTGTATAAGTGTCATAGTGGAATGTGTTGTGTGTGTGTACTTAAGTGTAAGTGTGTTATAAGTGTAAATGTTAAGGTGGTCTATGGGTAAATGTAAGTGTCCATAGTGAATGTGTGTAATGAGTGTCATCAGTGAATGGTGTTATACAGTGTAAGTGGTGTGGTGTCGTGTGTGTGTGTGTGGTGTGGGTGTGTGTGTGTGTGTATGTTGTTCTAAAATTGAATAATAAATAAAAATTTTTAAATTAACATAAGTATAAATAATGAAAAAATAAAACATAAAATAATAAAATAATAAAAATAATAAAAATAATAATAATAATATAAAAAAAAATATAAAAAGTATTAAAACAAAATAAACCATAATGTTAATAAATTAATGAAAGTAACAGTATAAAAGACAATGAGTTAAGAGCAGTAGCAAAAGTTAAAGCAGTAAACAGAAGTTAAAAGCAGTAAAGCAGAAGGTTAAATCAGTAAAGCAGAAAGTTAAAGCAGTAAAGCAGAAAGTTGAAACTGAGTTAAAGCAGGAAAACAAAAAGCATACTAAATCCCTGTTGGAGTGGAGGGGCTGGTGATTAGATTTACTGATTTACTGCTGTTAAGGTAAGTAATGTATATGAGTTA
>JABUQX010014553.1:0-82983 GCA_015478945.1 Trachelipus rathkii
AAAAGAGAGATCTTATAGTATACAGCAGTTGTGATTGTAAAATTATTATTTAGAACATTAGAGAATAAAAAAGACAGTAGAAGTCAATGGGCCTATCCGATCCTGTCCCAGTCTCAAGCCAACAGAACATCACCAACAATCATGTCATGCATATAATATCATATAGGCAGTCCTAGACTGGTCAATTAATTTTACAAATATATACATAGTCTAAAAATCAGTGGTTCATGCAAAATCTCACAAAGCACCTTCAAGGGGGCTGTCTATAACTTTACATTGAGTACAGTGGATTTGCACAAAGTGCTTCATACGAAAGAAGAAGGAAAAAATAGTATGATTAAAGTACATTCACTTTCAGGATCAAGGCTTAGCTTTATATTACTTTAATAGTAACATCAAGTTTTAACCTTAATTAACTACTTGTAGGTGATTAAAGAACCCACTCAATTTGGCCTTAGTTCAATATTACTAACCATAAAATGGGAGTAAAAGACTCGTTTGTCAAAAATCAGCGTTTTTTTTTTTTTTTAAGTGAATCAATGAAAAATCAAAATTTGTAAAATTAGTATTATTAGTTTTTTCTCTACATTTAGAGTTTCCTTAATGTTGTAGAATAGATGAAATAATAAAAATGTCCGAAATTTTTTTGAAAAAAATTCATTTTTTCCAAAAAATTTGAAAATTTGGGAAAACGCGGGTCATGAGTTTCGGGGAGAAACATTCATTAAGATATTATTACGCATCTGTGTTGATCCAATGCTTTATTTTAATATTGATAGTTAAAAATGGTAATTAGAAGTTTTTAATAAGTGTCTAGTTATTAAGAAGTTAACTATTGTTGGATATAGAAAAAACAAGTCTAAGTTATATTTTTTTTATTAACATTTTGGTAATTTTTGGGGCCTTTACAAGAATTTTGAAATTTTTTCTTCTTCAGTTTTTTATGCTAAATAAGCATTGAAAAGAAGAATGAATTATATTTAGGTAAAATATTTAATTAGTGTTCTAAAAATAATATAATATATTTTACACTTTTTAACAAAATAGGCACTTTATATTACAAGCTAGCGCCTATGTATGCACATTTCACGTAAACTTGACAAAAAAAATTTAGCATATTAATTTAAATTATGGACAATCAATTTTAATAATTTTTATAGTAATATATTTTTCACTTTTTTTAAAAAAAAAGCAACTAGTGAAATTTACAAGTGGGCCTATGTATGCACATTTCACATGAACTTGTTGAACAAAAAAAAATTTTACAATTAATTTAAATTATGACAATCAATTTAATAATTTTTATAATAATAAATAATAATAATAATATTTGCACTAAAATAGGTGCGCTGACATCCTTTGTTCTATGTTAACGCACATTTCAGTGAAATTGACCATGAATAAAATTTACAATATAATTTAAATTATAAACAAATTTTAATATTTTTAATAATATAATACATATTTACACTTATTAACAAAAAGGCACTTTAATATTATTACAATATGTAAGCCATTTCTTAAAAATATGATACAGAATTGGTTTGCACTTTTTTTTATTTTTTATCCTGTACACTTATAAAAAGAAGATGGTATAGAAAACAGTTAAACAATAATTCTTAATATCCTAATCATACATAATAACTAAAATATAAATATTAATTAAACTAAAAAAATGGACATTTTTTATGTTTATATTGACCAGTTTTCCCTTCTGCCTGACTGTTTTCCCCGAAATTGAAAACATTTAACTTTAAAATATCATAGTACAAAATTTTTTCTTGATCAAATGCTTAAAAATAAATCTTTCCAATTATGCATCTAAAACAAAATTTCAATATCTTAATTCTACATAAGATTCACTCAGTCTAAAAAAAAAAAAATTTTCACAAAAATGGGGGAAATTTTTTTTACTGTAGGTGTAAGTTATTTACTTGAATTTTATATATGGTTAAAATATATTCTATTTAATACTTAAAAATCCACTCACTAATTGAAAAATTATTTTTATTTACAAAAATATTAAGATATTAGAAAAGTGACTGTTCTCCCGTGCTGTGACGATTTCCCCCATTTTAAAACGGTATAGTGATTAACAAACCATCTATACCTGTCAATCCTTTTTAAAATGTTGCGATCAAGTTGGAGACTCAAAACCTTCTGTGGAAACCCTTTTCAAAATTTAACATCTATTACTGAATGATGCTTTCTTACATCAAGATGTATGCCTTTTTCTTAATTTTTCATTATGACACAATGGTCCCTCGCCATCGTGCCTCTATTCTAATGATGAGAAATTTATTGTCTCCCTATTATCAATAGATGTAAATTTTGTAGACTTGTATCATGTCCTCTGAGAATTCAACCTCTCTAGCAGAAAATATCTCCAAATCTTCAGCCTTCCTCATAGCTTTACCTCCAAACAAGAAATGCATCTCTTGTGCTGCTAGTTTCACTACTCTCTTAGCATATTCTAAGGTCTTTCTTTCTGTTGCACATAGCTATTACACAGTTTACTTATAACTTCCTTGCTCTTGTAAACACATTGCAAATTTAATTACACCCAGCATCTTAAAATTAGCTTTATTCTCATATCAACACTTGGATGTTGCTACTTCAAAAATTACTGCTTATAATCCCACCAAAATCTTTTTCCTTGGTCCACAGACTCAGCCAATCCCAATTCATATCGAGTTAAAACTTTTATTTGAGTAACCTATGTGAAGAACCTTACCACTTTTACTATTAAAATTCATACTGTATGCCACCAATTCTGCCCACTCTAAGAATTCATCAAGATAATTTTGAATTCTTTATACATCCTTTATCTATTCCCTACTGAGGAAGCCACTTTGGTATCATCTGCGAAATTAGAAACATTGTGCATTATATCCTGTCGTAATTCTATTTATATTATTATGTAGTTGAGCTATAATAGTGGCTCCAGCACTGAATCCCCTGTGGGACACCATCTTCACTATCCTCATTGATACTTCCAATTTAGTTGTACTTATCACTGGTTTTTCTATTCACACACACCACTTCTTTAAATATCAACACATAATAATGTCGCACTTATTAATCACAATTATCACCACAGTCGATTCAGATTATAACTTTTTCTTTATTCAGTCTTAACTATAGCTTGGTGTTTTGTGTTTATAATAATAATATTTTTAACTAACACTTATAAGTATTTATAATGAACTATAATGATAAAAAGTAGATTGGTAAATTTCTGTTTATCAGTTCACTAATCCACTATAAAATTGATATTAAGGTTCTATTTCTAGATACTGTTAGGTTTTTTAAAACAATACTATTTATTTTAGATACATATTTACTAATCCATATTTTTTTCTTTAAAGATTATTGTAATATACAATTATTTCATTTATTTTTTAGTTGATTATTCATCATGTCAATTATAATTTCATATATTCCTCTTTATCATATCTCAATCTCTCATATCTCTCTGACATTCACGTGTATTGTATTAATTATGCTCTATTGTTTCTTTCTCTTACTTTTAATACAATTCAACATACTTTGACTCGTGTTTAAGTCTTTCAAAATAGTTTAAATGATACTATATTTTATCTTGTATATCTTTCTTGTCATTTTATGTAGGAAACTTGTCTCATCTGTTAATCATCTTATTCAATTTGAGTAATATTATATAGACACTGAATCCATAATATACTTTGAGTATTGGGTGGATATCCATTAACAATATTGAGTATTCTTATTTATGATATCTGACTAGATTTTCAGTCCATGGATTTCGTGATTATTTTTTATGAAAAGAGAATATAGTATATCAGAAGACCAAGCCACTACCTTGTTCCGAGATTACACACTTAGAAGTAAGAGGAGATAGATGTCTTTAATGATAGCAGACCAAATATACTTTGTGATTATTTGAGTAGATGTACTTTAATAGTAGCTGAGCAGATATTCTTATCAAGTTTATTGTGTAATAATGTCAATATAAATATAATGCTATAAAAATGTTTCTTTGGTTCCAAAATGTTATGATCCCCAACGGAGCTTTCTCAGGCAATGAATTGTGATGACAATAACGTTAACGTAAGAAATAGTGTGAAATTTCCCCAATCTAGCTTACTCGCAAAATGAAGATTGTCCACTCACATTCTGAAGGAATCTAAAATGATAATTGATAATCTTTCAATCTGTATATAGGGTAAGCCATAGTTGAAATATTCAAATTCTTGAAATATATTATCTCACGAATTGTCTCTTTCTTCTTATTAGCATTACTTACTTATAATCCCAAAAAATTCTCGTTAACTGATGCTTTGATATTTAGAGATATTTTATTAGATTATTTAAAGATTCAAAATCATGTATATAGTAAAGAAAATTTTACTGTTGATCAATTATAAAATACGAGAGATCATTTAACTCAAAGATTATTTATTAGGCATTATACATTCCAAAACTCAATGCATTCAGAGTTAACCGCAATCTCGCAGCTCTCTTCGCACACGCCAGAAGAACCGGAAAAGTTCTATATACGTGCGTATGTTTTCATAAGATAAGAGCTTCAACGTAACTATATGGTACAATCTAATTCAACTTTTCGGTGGTATCTCTCACTCAAATAATATAAGTTCGATAGATAATATTACGTGAAGAAACAACAAATATAGTTTCCCTCAGAATGTTTCTCCCCCGTAATACTAACAAACAAACAGTGGGCAGACGCAATCCTTTAACTCACAACTAACTCTAAGCTAAAGAAGTAACCTACACACACATAAATAAACACATGGATTTCCTTGGTCAATGCAGTCAGTAATGGGTATTCCATAAATCTAAAAGGTTGTGTCTCGACATGACTGCCCTTTCTAAACCATGCTGCGGTAGTACGATACATGTTATCTTCCAATTATTTCTCCTACATGACCTTTCAGTAACTTTTCCAGACCTTTACAACCAGAGATGTTAAGCTACTGGCCTATAATTTCCCAAATCTTTCTTACAAATTTCACACTGAAATTTTGAATTTTGATTCCCCTGACTTTCCTCTGACAAATCACAATTACTAGAGCTGAACATGGTTTGTTCGTTAATTTTTGGCATGGTTAATTTTTTTTAATCATACTTGCAGCCTATTTTATTCATTCAACATTAACTATTGAAAATTTACTTTTAGAAACTGTTCATCATCATATATAATTAAAAAAAGTATTTTATTTTTTTAGTAATCAGTCTATACCTTCCCATAGCTTCAACGCCTCCTTTTTTATTTTTTACAAAAGTAAGATTTTTATTTCAAAGAAAACAAATTAAGCCTGACATTAATAGCCTAGGTAAATAACGTCCACTGTGATCACAAAAGATAACTGGGGAGATTTAGGTTAACTTTTTCTCTCTCGAGATCTGAAATTTTTGAATTTATCCTCTGTGCTGTCAAAGCTTCCAGTTTTAACATCTTTCCCTGCTCTTCAACATCTTTCTGTATGGATAATTTTCTTTTTTCAACTTTTTATTCTCTTCTTCCTTTTGCGTTCTGTGTTGCTCTTTGAGATGTTCTTCAATATCTCCTATGGCAAGCCCTTATTTGTCAATATTTTTTGAGTGATATGAACTTTATGAATACTTTCATGAGATCTTATAGCATAGTGCACTGTTCTTTGAGAAGAGAAATGTTCTTCAGGTTCTCCACTAAAATTGCTTAATTTATAAGAAAACCCTCCTTTCACTGTCGCATTTCCAATTTCACAAAATTTTTCAGTCCTAATTTAATAATTGCCACAATTCCGCATAACATTGATTCCATGTATAGAAGACAAACTAAATCAAGTCTCTTAGAAAGACAATCACCATCCAAAAATATTTTGAATTTAATTCAAAGGTAGAATGTGCTTCACTGCAAAGTAGAGTTATTGTGCTTTTGCTGTCTAGAAAAATAGGGAGCAAGTCTAGGTTTAATTCACATATTTTACATTTCATCAGCCCATTTTAAAATTTTGAAGCTACTCGAACCCAGAAACATTAATCTTAAATGTTTCCCTGATATCTGCACACAAGTTTTTAAAGAATTTTATCATCACAACCTTTAAATGCCCATAGTAATTTCAAATCTTGTAACATCATCTTTAATGCAAAAAGATGAACTGATTGATAAACTGGTTTTGGTTGGTTATTAAAAAAACACTCAGGGGTCATTTACAATCGTTTGAGTATGATTAGAAGTTGATGAATGGCATACATTTCAGTGCACACACTTTCACTAATTTTTGTATAAGCGAACATGTAACTGAAAGTTTTTCAATGATGGTTGGTCTTGCTGAGTTTTGATTAAATTCAAATGTTTCCCCCTCTTGAATGTGAAACTTCGGCTTGGCATCCAATGTTAGATTAGATCAAAGTTCTTTTAACATACTTTACAGTATGCCTTTTAACTAAGGTCCTTTACCCATCCACCTGATAAACTGTGGGGTTCAGTTGACGTCCAACAACTGGTCGTCGTTAGTTTTTTTGTTTGAAGTATTTTATAAATAAATAATAAATACCTTCAAACTGCGTTAAAAATCCAAAATCACTTCGTCAAACCTATAAAAAAACACCATCAAAAAGTATAAATCCCTAAAAAAGAAAAAGTATAAACAGATTAAAGTCATAAGTCATACAGTCTAAAACACATCCATCGTACCAATCACTTCAATCGAAAGGATAACTTGGGAACTAACTCTACAGAACAGAATATGGAAGAATAGTTGGTTATAGGTGACCTAAAATTAGAAATGGAAAGTCATTCCTCGCCCATCTCCTTTTCATTCACTTAATCAAATACATCTCTTATTCACAATTATTGGAAAGGAAAAATATCAAAAATATGCAACTTTGTTCATGGATCATTCTTCATTTGTTTTGAATTTTTAACATTGACTTTTTTTGGAATTTCCCTGACTTTCAGCATATCTTAAAACGTTTCCCCTGACTTTCCCTGACCAATTTTTTTTTTTTTTTTTTTCCTTGACTTTCCCTGACTTTCCAGAAAGTGTGAACCCTGCCTTACTACCTTTCTTATAAATAGGCACAACATATGTATGCTGTTTTCCAGTCGTCTGGTCTCTCACCAAATGTTATAGATCATTTAAAAATTGAATATGTGTCTTTGTCACATTGAAAAAAGTACAAGAAGTAATTTGTACAAACATTGTATCATAGGTTAAATTTCTATTAACAAACAATTGTTGTTAAAGAAGACATTTTTGTATTATATAGCAGCGCATAGGTACAGTGTCAGAGTGCAGTGTCAGCATTGTTGTGCAGTTCGGTATCTCGTGTGCGGTGCAGTATCAGTATCATTGTGATGTGCGGTATCTCAGTGTGCTGTATCAGGGTTATTGTGCAGTGCGGTATCTGTGTTTGGTGTTGAATTCAGTATAATGGTATCGCTACTTGATAAAAATTTTGGCCATTATGTAGCATACATTAGTAATTGTGTAGTAGATAAATATACTAAATATAATTGATTTAACATAACCTAACTAAAATAAAACTAATTTTTTTTTTTTTTTTTTTTTTTTTTTTTTTGTTATTTTCTATGAGAAAGTTTTTTTTATAAATAAATGAACAATTATATACATGTATAAAAATATTATACAATAAATATTATAAAACTTTATTCCGCCTTAAATAACACAACTTTTCCAAATATATACTCACTTTAAATTTTCACCCTGGTTGATTATTAAATAAAAACACCAGGTAGCTAATTGTTTTTTTTATCAAGTTTACATGTTTCACTGATTAGGTTAACTGCACCCCTGCACCCGCTAATTCTCTTTTAATTATTTTGCATGCCTAATTGGGAGTTTAACTGCTTATTGCCCAAGAGGTTTGTCTTGCTTGCCTTATCATACATCATACCATTGAAACCTACCTATCATCTATCCATCCATCACTGACGGAAGAGGTACCGGGTAGTAGAGCAAGCTGTGGTTTTGGTAGCATTTTAAGGGAGCTCTTGCCATCATCAGTATTGATGGTCTCCTTGATTCTTTTTGTTTTTGTATAGTACCTTGAATACTAGTTATTCAATAGCATTTTTGTACATTAAATGTATTTATTTTATTTTGAACGTTTATATTTATATCCATGTCATGTTACTTAATCCTTTTTTCTCCAAATGTTGTAGTCATTTCTTTGATATCTCAGGCATAGAAAGTTATTATAGTTTTTAGGTTTACTATTATCTGATTTTGTGCCTTTTGCATTGAGCAGCAAATCCATCAACCATCAACTTTATAACTTAGAAGTATGTCGATATTCATGTGGTATCAAGTATCAAATATTTAAATATGTTATATGTCACATAATGGTTTATAGGTTGTTAAACTTATAAAGCATTGGTGACCGAGTCTTTATGCCACTGTTCCAGATTGTACGGAAGTTCAATCAGAGGATCTCTGATAATCTGAAGACCCAAAGATAAGATCACTTCAACCTGCTGATCTTTTATGAATTTACAACTGTAGCATCCCTTATATGATAGCATTATCTG
This sequence comes from Trachelipus rathkii, assembly GCA_015478945.1. Classification (NCBI taxonomy): domain Eukaryota; kingdom Metazoa; phylum Arthropoda; class Malacostraca; order Isopoda; family Trachelipodidae; genus Trachelipus; species Trachelipus rathkii. The sequence goes on from JABUQX010014553.1 coordinate 8,540, forward strand.
CCAAGGGTATGTTAAGTTGTGCTAACTATTTTATTAATAGCACCTCATGCTTCAATCAGAAAGAATAATGTGTTTTATGTATTCTTCAGGTGATATTCCTGGGCGTTATCTGCTGCCATCATCATTGAATCCTGATAGATAATACAAGAGCTTTTCTTGAAAGCAAATCCAAAAACTATTACAAGATTCTACTCCATCAGAAGTTGTCTTTTAGTTATCTTTGCATGTTCTATCACAAACACATATAATTCACCTTGCTCAGCAAGTTTCAAGGTATTTGCTGATAAGGGTGGTTTTTTATCAAATCAACCAAAAAGTTTCTTGTTTCAGTCAAACCATATGTCTTAAATTAGTTTAGATAGCTCTCTGATTCAGTTTTACTGAACATCCGGTTACTAACGAAGCTCTATCATACATTGAGATCTTTATATAGTTACAATAATGTGAGATAACTCACGGTTCCCTATTGTATATATCATATCTTTCTTTCTTTCATTAAAGTTATAGTTATTCCCTCCTTTATTTCGCCCTTATGTCCAATTCTGAGTTATTTTAATTATCAAGTGAATTGTTACCACTGTTTTTTGATGGAGTATTTGACAGGGCATTCTAGTCTTAAATTACCCTCCTTTAGAGTAAGGTCAAAACTATATATTCTGGGATTCAGCCTTCGTCACTGGAGCAGATACTGCCACAGAAAACTCTGGCAAGTTTCATCTTTGTTTCTTATTTTTAGTTTTTTCTATTATTGGGGAATATTATTTTATGGGAATATTTTCTGCTTATTCATTGGGTTACCAAAATCCCTTCAACTCTTTTCCCGGGGATACCCTTGTAAAAAGTGCCCTCCTTTCCCATACTCCCCCCTACATAATAAAATTTTGATGCCCAAAGAGGGAGTAGACATTCCTGTTTGAACACCGCTGTGCATTGTTGCTGTAATGATTTACTGCAGTCGCAATATTTCCGTAATTATTTATCTACATATCTACTGTAGACTTGTTCCAATTCAAATTGTCAATTTGCTGGGTATTACTGGTATAGATAAATAAACTCTTGCTCAATTCGCCTTCAGTAGTTTTTGAGACCACCATTTTTCATCTTCTCTTTCTTAAGCATTTAATATATGGGCATAATCATCTTTGTTTTTTTTTTTTTTTTTATCATCCTTCGATAAGTGGGCCCAAGGAAAGTATTTTTTCAAAAATGGACAATAAAGGAATTCAACTGACATATGAACCTGGAAGCCTTTAATAGCTGACAGGAAGTAGTCAATATGAGAAAAGAGAGTGTTTGATGAATGTATATGACAGCACAGTCAGGCAGTCCTGTTTAGGTTATGCCCATGGGCCAAGTGCAAAACATAGTTCAATCATTGACCCACGATTTAGTTGCATTGAGAGCTGAGCAAGCTCAATTACATGTTCCTCAAAACAATGTGAGACAGTACCATCATGGTACTATGCGGCATTTGACAAACCTATGGGGGTGCTGAGATGGTTTTCATCAATTCTCTCTTCTCCTTCCTGCAGCAAATTAAACAAAACTAATAAGGTACCAAGAAAAAAAACTATCAAAAAGATCAACGTTATTATAAATATTATAAAGAGACGATTCCTCCCGAAAATAGAAGACTCCACACCAAACAGCGTGTCTTTAATCACTAAGTTAAAAGAACACTGTGGGTTTTTTTCTTTTTTGCTTGGGAGGGTCGAGTAAAAGTTAATAGAAAGAGAATAATTTAAGTCAAATAGTGTCAAATTAATGTTAAAATCATATTTTAATTACTTTCAAGTTTTTGAATTGTCGTTTTGAAAATTTAGCTTTGGATAATGACATATGTTTGTAGCCTAAGATTTCTCAAAGGTAGTTGGACTAGGTAGGTGTTAATTTTTTTGCTTGGTCTCGTTTCAGGTCCAAGTGTGGAATCATTTCCTTAAGTGCCATTCTTGCAGATAAGACTGAGCAATCCTCCAGGGACTTTACCTATAGCCAAGACAAGAAAAACATCAGGGTTTTAGTAGCCAGCGACCATGCCCAAAAATAAGGTAGAGGATTTGCTGTAATACATCCTTCTGAACACTCACTCCTCAAAGTTCAAATCGCTGGAAATTTTTTTTTTGATAATTATAAATGGTTACATGACATCGTTAAAAATGTGATTTATTCTTATTTGACATGATATACTATATATATATACGGTATCTATATATATATATATATATATATATATAGTATATATTATTTTATATTATATTATATATATATACATATATATCTATATATATATATATAATATATATATATATATATATATATATTGTAATAAAAAAACTACCATCCTCCTTCTTTCTTTTATTCCACAGAAATTAGAGCTGTGATTTTCTTTGATGTGTGAAGAACGCTATTGATTAAAATTCTAATATTCTATTTGCCATTCCTAAGACATTCTCAACTCCATTCTTGAGCACAGATGCTCTTAATTTTTTCTTTTCAAGTGTCCTCCGGAATCTCTGGAGGTAGGTTGATGTGATGAATGCTGTTATTTTATATTTCCTATATTGGTATTTTATTAGTAAATTTAAATGAAAAATGAAGAACTTGAGAAAATTTATAAATGTTCATAAAGTCATAAAATTTAGTTAGTTTTCTTTTTGTTTTTAGGCACTGGGTCAGGACCCCTTGATTCACCATCCTTATCATAGAAAACATGAGATAAGGACCCTTTTGGAAGCTATACTACCCAAAGAATCTGCTTATTTACTGGGAAAAAAAGAAAAGGTTTTTTAGTGATATAATTACTTGTGAATTAATTGCTTACTGAACTAAAACATATAGAAATAAATATAATATAGTGATTACAGATAAACATATGTTATAGTGAATTTTTGTTAAAACGGTTTACAGTGGTACTTTTACAGTGAAATGAAAAAGAAAGACGAAAAACGATATAAACGGATAAACATATAAAAACAATACTAGAATCAGTTATAATAAACTCTTAGCTTCTTAGCTCATTTATTAAAGTTATACTGATCGCATTTTTTAGTATTTTTGGTTACAGTGTTCATGTTAAAACACCGAAAGTTATATTCTTGAATATTGTTAGCTTTCTCTGGGGATTTATTTTTGAGTGTGTGTGGTGCACCAGTGAAAAAGATAATTGTGGGACAATTAACTTCTGTACATTACTATTTTTTGGTGTGAAAGAAATATATATTTTAATAAATGAAACATATTAAAACGTAATTAAAATACATTAAAGAAATCAAATTTTTTTAACTTGTATATCTCCCTTCAAATAATAAATAAATTGTTAAAAAAATGAAATGATGGTCATGTAAAAGACTGCGTTTAAAAATTTAAAGGAGGTAATTCATTTTTTTTAAGGAACGTAATAGTGCACATCACATCATTCCTTATTATTTGCCTATTTTTAATCAGTTTATTTTATTTTCATATTAAACTTCGGGGCCAAGGGAAGTAATTTCGTTAGAGGAACGAACAGGCGGTCTCGATGGGCCCAGACCGCGCTTATTCTGCTCTCTATTTTCTTTAAACGTAAGTTTTTTTCTATTTCTTATTATTTCATATTCCTATTAAAATTTTATTTTCTCCATTTATATTATTTTTTTGCTGTGCTACCGATGTTTTATTCACTTATGTTCTGAAACTTACATCATTAGTTCACCCCCAATTTCAGAATATAACATTGGTAGCAGAGCGTAGTTTCTGTTACTACCCTTGGTTTTCTGTCGTTATTATTTCTCGCAAGTATTATTTTAAGTTTTTCGTCATTCTTCTTTCATTGGTTTTACGCTTTTGCTTTCAATATCGTAGTGGAAAATAAAAATATTAACTAGCCACATGGCAGACACTATATTTCTTTTGGAGTCCATCAGCCAATAACCGATGACATCCCAGACGACCGACCTCAGAAGTCAACCCTCCTCCTCATGATGATCCAAGTTAAATGTTCTGTTCATATAATCCTCTTCTATTCGGAATTCTCAGCTTCAAAGTTCATTAATACCACCACCGGAATTCCATCAATCCTCCAATGTAGTATTAGAACCATCCTTTCCATTTCAGCGACCTCAAGTAGATTTACCTTCCTCTCTGAATGAATGTCATACTAATGAGTGTAAGCATGTACATATAACCTCTGACTTAAATAATCAACACTTATTATTATTACAAGTACTCCAGCAAAACCAACAAATATTAGGAGTACTTACACAAGTCATGAATCTATTGGTTGAAAGAGAATTGAAAACTATTAATAATACTAATCAATTTTCTAACCCTAACCAAAAATACCAAAAGTTAGAACCTTATTTACAACGAAAGATACACCAGCCATGGTCTATTGGCACTAACCATCGGAAATGTACATATTGTAGGAAAAACGGCCATGACATCCGTAAATGTACATCTCGTCCTTTTTGTAGTTTTTGTAACAAACGGGGTCATTTGTATGCAGCTTGTTATACGAGACAAAATAAATGTCTTCACTGCGAAACAACAGGACATATCATAAATAACTGTCCGCAAAGAAAACAAAAGACACCATATTATGACAACGACGAATGTCCGATTTGTAAAGGCAAACATTTGGGAATTGAATGCCCACAGTGGTTATCAAAAAATTCTTCTAACCATCTTAAAGATGTTAAAACTCTCTTAAAACAAGATCCACCTTTAAGACCTAATACACCTCAAGTATCTCCTCCATTACATTCTTCAAAGGAAGAGGTAATGAATGATGTTCTGGATTCCCCTCTACTCTCTTACTCTACTAACAATACTAATCAGGACACTATAGAAAATCTACTGATATTACCTAAATTATATCCCCCTACCTTGATCCACAGTGATCCTCCAAATTTAAATGATATGATCTACAGAGATCCTCCAAACTCACGAGTTACGATCCACGGTGATCCTCCAAATTTAAATGATACGATCCACAGCGATCCTCCAAACTCACGAGTTATGATCCACAGCGACCCTCCATATTCAAGGTTACAAAAAGACCCTCAAAATTCTATAGATGTCACATTGGAACCTCTAAAACCTCAACTTTTAAATGATGTCCAATCGAATGATTTAACTAATTCTAACTTGTCTTCTAAACTTCCTATTTCTCCGTCTACTAATCCTAATCATGTGGGAACTATCCTTAGTATGCCTCATCTTTCTCTACAAAATACTATCAAATCTGACAGTGAAAAAATGACAACTGTGCAGAGTACACTGAAGCCCCAGCAAGAGAAAACGATAAACACAAGTCATGGTGGTGAGTTGTCGCAAATGGAGACCATGATAGAATGGAACAAGTGGCATCCACCAAAGCATCCACCAAAGAAGAAGAAACACCATTTACCACTTTCCCATTCAGCCTCGAGGGAAAGTAAATTTTAAAAAAATAAGATGACCCTTCCAATTCAATGGCTGGTAGCCACCATGAAGTTATTCGCAATTCCGCAATTCCGCAATTCCGTTTGTATTGGAAACTTCTGTCCACCCCGGACCACCAATTTTTTCCGTCATGATATGACGAGGGAGGAGGAATGTAATAAAAAAACTACCATCCTCCTTCTTTCTTTTATTCCACAGAAATTAGAGCTGTGATTTTCTTTGATGTGTGAAGAACGCTATTGATTAAAATTCTAATATTCTATTTGCCATCCTAAGACATTCTCAACTTCAACTCCATTCTTGAGCACAGATGCTCTTAAATTTTTCTTTTCAAGTGTCCTCCGGAATCTCTGGAGGTAGGTTGATGTGATGAATGCTGTTATTTTATATTTCCTATATTGGTATTTTATTAGTAAATTTAAATGAAAAATGAAGAACTTGAGAAAATTTATAAATGTTCATAAAGTCATAAAATTTAGTTAGTTTTCTTTTTGTTTTTAGGCACTGGGTCAGGACCCCTTGATTCACTATCCTTATCATAGAAAACATGAGATAAGGACCCTTTTGGAAGCTATACTACCCAAAGAATCTGCTTATTTACCGGGAAAAAAAGAAAAGTTTTTTTTGTGATATAATTACTTGCGAATTAATTGCTTACTGAACTAAAACATATAGAAATAAATATAATATAGTGATTACAGATAAACATATGTTATAGTGAATTTTAGTTAAAACAGTTTACAGTGGTACTTTTACTGTGAAATGAAAAAGAAAGAGACGAAAAATGATATAAACGTATAAACGTATAAAACAATACTAGAATCAGTTATAATAAACTCTTAGCTTCTTAGCTCATTTATTAAAGTTATATTGATCGCATTTTTTAGTATTTTTGGTTACAGTGTTCATGTTAAAACACCGAAAGTTATATTCTTGAATATTGTTAGCTTTCGCTGGGGATTTATTTTTGAGTGTGTGTGGTGCACCAGTGAAAAAGATAATTGTGGGACAATTAACTTCTGTACATTACTATTTTTTGGTGTGAAAGAAATATATATTTTAATTAATGAAACATATTAAAACGTAATTAAAATACATTAAAGAAATCAAATTTTTTTAACTTGTATATCTCCCTTCAAATAATAAATAAATTGTTAAAAAAATGAAATGATGGTCATGTAAAAGACTGCGTTTAAAAATTTAAAAGAGGTAATTCATTTTTTTTAAGGAACGTAATAGTGCACATCACATCATTCCTTATTATTTGCCTATTTTTAATCAGTTTTATTTTATTTTCATATTAAACTTCGGGGCCAAGGGAAGTAATTTCGTTAGAGGAACGAACAGGCGGTCTCGATGGGCCCAGACCGCGCTTATTCTGCTCTCTATTTTCTTTAAACGTAAGTTTTTGTTTCTATTTCTTATTATTTCATATTCCTATTAAAATTTTATTTTCTCCATTTATATTATTGTTTTGCTGTGCTACCGATGTTTTATTCACTTATGTTCTGAAACTTACATCATTAGTTCACCCCCAATTTCAGAATATAATAATGATAGCAGAGCGTAGTTTCTGTTACTACCCTTGGTTTTCTGTCTTTATTATTTTATATATATTATATATATATATATATATATATATAATATATATTTATTATTTATACGCAGGTATATATATATATACTAATATATAATAATACTATATATATATAATATAAAATATATATAATATATATATATATATATATATATATATATATATATATATATATATAATAATAATATATATTATATATATATATATATATATAATATATATCTTATATATATATTTATATATATTTACATATATATATATTATATAATATATATATATATATATATATAATATATATATATATATATATATATATATATATATATATTATAGGGTTGTGAAAAAAACCGGTTTTTTTTATGTGGTTTTTTTTGGTAAACAAAAAACGTTTTTTTTTAAACAATGTTTTTTTTGTTTTTTTTTTAAAATTACTCTTCGTTTATGTATTATTAAGAATGTTTTAAAAATGCAATGTAAACAATACCCCTTCTAGCTAATATTGACTATTAATACGATTTTATATATACAGTGTAATATATATATATATATATATATAGTATATATATTATATATATATAATTATATATATATATATATATATAATTAATATATATTATATTATTATATATATATATATATGATAATATATATATATATATTGATCAAAAAAGGATGTAATACAGTGTTTTAGGGTGTCAAGGAGAAAATGAGATGGGTAAGGAACGGTGATGGATTTCCTGTGAGGAGAGAGAGGTGTGGTGAAGTAATACTTTCTTAAACCATAGTATATATATATATCTAGAGTTGGTGTAGGTAGAGATGGGTATCGAAAGTGAAAGTATGATTGATTTGTGTTATGGTGAGAAGGAGATGTTGAAGTATATGTTTTTTTTTTTTTTTTAAGAAACAAAAAAAAAATGTTAACTCAGTGAGGTGGTTGGGGATATGGGATTATCGGATCATTTGTTGTTCTATGTAAAATTAAGTTGTGGGGACTTGGATGGAGAGAAGTTGATACGGAAGGAAGAGGGTAAATTAAGAGTGAGAAGTTTAGTGAACAAGGTAATAAGGATAAGTTGTAAGAGCGCTCGCAGTAAATCAGTTGAATGGAACAAGCTGAAAACAAAACAAATTAGGAAGCAATTGTTAGCAGTGCAAAAGAAGTATGTGGGTGTGCTAAAGTAGGAAGTAAAAATGCGAACAGTGAGTGGTGGAATGAAGAGGTGATGCAAGCGGTTAAAAGTAAAAAAAAAGCGTGGTTGATTGTACTAAAGAAATGATGAAGTTTCAAAAGAAAAGATGCTTGGGAATTATATAAGGGAGGAAAAAAGAAATGCTAAAATATGCGCGTACATAAGAGGAAAGAAGAGGTAAATGAACATTTGAGGAGGATGAATGGGGACATACAAGGATATAGGAAGCTCTTGAAGGAAGCGCGGAAGGTTAAAAATTAGAATAAGGGGAACTGCTCAGAATAATGAACTAGGGGGGTGTTTTTGTAACTGATGAATGGATGTGAGGGGAGTGTGGGAAAGAACACTTGAAATCTTTATAATGATTGGCAGTAATGAAAGGTGATAGTGAATGTGTGTGGGTTTGATGTGCAAGAAGGAATAGGTATTTTGGGGATGCGGTTTATTAGCAAAGAAGAGGAAATGGGTAGAGTGAGATAGTTTTACAGAATGGTAAATCTGCAGGATAGAGATGAAATTACTGGTGAAATTGATCAAGAACGGAGGCGAAGGTTTTCTTCTGATTGATTGGATCTTTGAAGTTGTGTAATAAACGTTTATGGCGAGGGTATAGTTTCCGAGGGATTCGAGGAGAGCAGTAATTAGTACCCTTATATAAGGGTAAGCGAGATAAAGGGAACTGTAGTAAATTATAGGGGAATTAGTTTATTGTGTGTTATAGGAAGATATATGTTGGTATTGTTTGGGTCGACAGAGTGCGCCAAGTGACTGAAGGAACTGATTGGTGAAGAAAAGGTGCGTTTAGGAGTAGTTAGAGGATGTGTGAATTCCAAGGATCTTTACATTGAGCAGAATGATTAGAAAAATAGGGAGAAGAAGAATGAAATTGTATTTAAGTTTTATGGATTTGCAAAGGGGTATTGGATAGGGTTAATAGGGAAGCTCTATGGCAGGTGTTAGTGATATAATAGTGTTGGTGGTGGTGGACTTCTGAATGGAATCAAAGAATGTATGACGATAGGAGGCGTGTGTAAGAATAAATCGGAGTCGAAAGTAATGGAGTTGAAATATTATAGCGGAGTGAGGCAGGGTTGTGTAATGTTCCTTGGTTAATTCAATTTGTATATGGAAGTGGGGTTTATGAAAGAATTGAAGGTGGGGTGACAGGAAATTGGTGTGTAGAATGATGGAGATGACGTGAGTGCCCTACCTATTATTGGCGGATGATTTGGTTTTGTGTGGCGAATTTGAAGAGTTTGAGAGAATTGGTAGAGAGATTTGGCACAGTGTGTGTAAAAGGAGGGGGGTTTGAAAGTAAACGTAGATAAGAGTAAGGTATGGTTGCTAAGTGAGGACAGTCCTCAGTGTGAATGTTAGATGGTGAGCAGCTAGAACAGATGTTTCGAATTTTAAATATTTAAGGTATATGTTTTGATGCAGGAAGGTGGCTGGTTCATAAATCGTCGGTGAATGCATAGGGACTAAGTCTTAGAGTGCTAGGGTCTTACATGAGCTATGTTGTTACTTGTGTTATTGTATAGTAGTGGACTATGGTCTGGCATAAGAAGTATAGATCTCTAAAGTTCAATGTTGTTCAGATGGCAATCTTGGGGCATGCTAGGTGTGAGAAGAATTATAAATGAGGAATGAACATATTAAAGGAGTTATGTGGTGTGAAGAATGGGTAAACGAGAGTAAATGAAAATATGTGGCGATGGTTTGGTCATGTGTGGAAGGGATGATTGATAGTCGGTTTTTTAAGCGGAAATGTATGTGGCGAGTGTGTTGGACACGACCGCTGGGAGATCGAGAGAAAAGAGGGGTGGATGAGCAGTAACGAATGTCTGAGAGCAGAAATGTGAGTTTGGCAGAGGCGATAATAAAGTGCATAATAGGAGAGATGGCGGGTTTGTGAGGGAGGGTATGGTTGTGGCGCCACCTGGCCAAGGGATGAACACTTACACTGACGATTTCCATAGTGAGGGTCCGTCGCTAGTCCCGTGAAGCTAGGGTGGATTTTCTGACTGCTGACGAGTCCTTACTGAAGAAAGAACAGGGTAGGGGGGAAGGGGTAAGGCTGGCCTTTCTTTTTCGACTTGTTGTCATATTCTTCTACTGCTCGCTTTTCTTTTCTGATGCTTCTTACGCACCTTACCACCAAGTCTTGGGAGAAAAAGGTAGATGAAGAATTTATATATACTATATTATATATATATATATTATATCTTTATATATATATATATAATATATATATATATATATATATATATATATATATATATATAATATATATATATATATATATATATATATATATTAATATATATATATAAGTATATATATATATATATACCGTATATATAATAATATATAATTAATAATAATAATAATAATAATAAAATTCAATCAGACATTGGAAATGTAATAATTATATGGCCTAGAGCACAAATAAAACTTTACTAAGTAATAAAATCTACTTTATATATTGCATGCCTCTTTTAACATATTGTATTTACTGATTTTAATGCAAATACCCTATAAAAGACTGAATATATGAAAAAAAAGTAATTTTTAAAAAAAAACAAAAAAAACAAAAAATTTTGGCTTTGGTCTTTTTTTAAAAAAAAAAACGTGTTTTTTTTTAAAAAACAAACGGTTTTTTTTTAATCCCACCCTATAAGGTATAATATATATATATTATTATATGATATATTATTATATATAATATATATATTATATATATATAATATATAGTATAATAGTATATATATAATATATATTTTATATATATATATACCGTATATATATATATATATATATATATATATATATATATATATATATTGTAAGAAAATTTCTTTTCTCTTTTCAGTTTCTAGAATAATTCTCCATGTTTACCTCTTCAGTTTTTCGAATTACGCTTATAACTTTAGAAGTCTTGGTAAGACTTATTGAGTTTTCCTATATAGCTACATATCAATTTATGAGAAATTCAAAAAATTGTCATGATGAATTAAAGACCATACACCTTTTCCATGATGAACTGACTAAGTAGATTTAAATTTTTCTGATTGTTATTAGAATTCCTACTTTGTAACGCCCTGACATCCCTACACTTATTTTCAGCTGTGTCTGACGCTATTTATCCTCTGTGTATTGGCCTCAAAAAAAAGTTTTTTGTTTTGTTTTTGAGGTAGGAAAACAATAAATACTATTAATTATCATGTTCATATACGCCAAAGAAATTTTTTCTAAAATGGTAAAAGAATATACTTTATTTTTTTACCAGGTCAACCGGGCTTGGGAATTCTTTTAAATTGAGTATGGATCTTTAAACTGAGTACGGATCTTTAAACAGAGTACAGATCTTTAAACCGAGTATGGATCTTTATTAAGCTACAGAATTTTCAACTGGTCATGAATCTTTAAACAATTCAATTTCTAAATAAGTTACTGCGCATTAAATAAATCACGGATTGTTAATCAAACATTTTTTTTGTTAAAACTTGTTATATGACCCAATGATTTTATTTTCTATTAAAAACTGTGCGACAATCATTTTTACAAAAAAAAATTTTTTGTGAAGAATTAAGCAGTCCTACTCAAAGTTTCTAAGTAAAAATATTGGATTAAAATATCTATTATTGCAACTAAAACAATTTAAAAACTGTGAATTTATTATATAAAAGCATTTTCCTAATATTAAAAATTTAATGGCATCAATGAGTGTCACTTAGAGTAAAAAAAATTTGGTACCATATAATTTTAATTGCCCAGTGTTGGTATCTGGTTTTGGTATCAGTAATCATCATTTTTGTTTAAGCATACTTTTTTGAGTATCAGTATCGGCTCTTATTGGTGCCCTAAATAGCGGCCCTGTTATTGGTATCGATTTTAAGTTTATTTTACTATATTCAAATATATCTGATTATAAAAGAAATTACTAAAATAAAATAGAAACTTACTCATTAATCCTAACTCATTTATTACTAACCACTCATTCATCCTAACTCATCCTTTACTAACCACTCATTCAATCTAACTCATAATTTTACTAACACTTATTCATCTTAATTCACAATTACTAATTATTCATCCATTTTTATTAAAAATCTTATTTTGTAAATATAAAGAACAATTACTGAATATATTATACCGTATATTTTTTATATTGATTACATAATTATGTATATTAAATAAAACAATAAATACAATTAAAAAAATAACAAACCCTTTAATATTACCATTCTCTATTTTGTTTTTTTTGGCCTATATTCACTTTTGAGAAAGTCTTTAACACCCCTGGTGTTCATTTTTTTTTACAGCCTGCAGGCTCAATTTAATCTTGTTAAACTCTAAAAAAAATGGTAATTATTTGTTTCCAACATTTTATCCTGATTTATCTTTTTGCACCATTGCTTGCTTTTTATATATTCTTTTCCTATTATGCACAAGCTTTCCTTGGCCTTTACAAACGCTTAAAAAAAGAGGAAGAAGAGGGGCTTGGTGGCTTAGTTTTGGTGACTAGAACTTTTGTTCATCTCAAACCATCAACCCTTCCATTGATATAGTGAGTACCTTCTCCTTCTTAACATCTTAATTATCATCCTTAATGTTTTCCTATGACCCTCTTATTTTCCCCTTTTATTTGGTAGCAGAGCGTAGTTACTGAAGCTGCTGCTCATTTTGAAAGCCTTTTCTTCTCTTTCTTGAGTCTTGGTTTTCTGTTTTTCTAACTTTGTTCCACTCCTGGTTATCCATTCCATTTCATCGTACCTCAAATGTGAATAGGTTGCAAGTTACTTTTTGATTTGATACTTATATATATTTGTCCACTATTTCCTGGTTATCAAATAAGTTTAATCCTATTGACCCCCCTACTCTATTAAACACCTTAAACAATGGCCAATGCCATGCGTCATACCGGTATGATACTGAAAAGGGGGAAGGCTACTGGAATTACTGGGGCAAATGTAGAACATACTCATTCAAATCTAGCAGAAAATTTAAACCTCGTGGATAACATCAACTTTGTGGAAATGAAAATGGTTCCGGTGACTGTACTGGATAATATATAGGCAACTTCTGAAGGAAATGCTTCTATTACTACTTCAATATTGAGAACAAGTTGCACAACAACTTTCACAAACATCTTCATTACTGGATAGAATGGATAGGTTAGCGCCACCCGATCAGCAGGGGGACTTTCGCAATGGTGTGTATCACTGTACCAGACCCTGTACGATCGGTCTCCTATCCACAACTATCTTCTCCAAATCCAAATATAAATACAACACTTTCCCAGAATACACTTCCTGCACTCACTAGTGACACTGAATGGTTGAAAGCCATATATTTACAAAATCAGCAAATGATAACAGCTATTTACCAGATTAGTATTACACCTTGAAACAACTTCAAGCTCAAATAAAATGATACCAATTGGCAGGTATTCTCTAGAGAATGTTGAACCTTTTCCTCAGTTTATCCAATGATTTGAAAAATACGCTAGTATCACTTATCCACGATCCAATGCTGAGGGATGGCAAACTCATCTGGGAACTTGCTAGGAGGGCGACATAAAGCAAATGTATGACATTCTTATGCAGAATAATAAGGGATACATTATTATTAAAGCGCAATTGACTGAATGGTTTGCTGAGCATTTAAGAAAAAAAGTGAAAACACACCTTACTAATTTTAACTCTATTATCTTACCTCATGAGACAATCCCTCTATTTGCCTTACGATTGCAAGGTTTTGCAGAATTAGGATTCCCTGGGTCAGATATTAAGAGCATGAAAATTGTCAAAGAAAAACTCATCAGTAGCTTACCTGCCACTGTCCAGGAAAATGTAAATTCATCTATTATAGTGTGTGAGCTTTCCATAGACAGAGCTTCCCTTTCTTTTGATGGATTGGTGAAACTCATTAACCAACAGTACATGAGTTATAAGGCGAATCAGCAAACATCACTAACATGGTCAACTGAGAGAGCTAATCCGGAGATATCTTCACTGGAAGTGATTGATATTACTCATGTACATCCGTCTCCAAGATCAAATCCTCAAATTACTACTCAGGAATATATTAATCAACATCCAACAATACACACCTCCTGGTTACTTAACTTACCCTTATTCAGTCCCATTGTCCCCAACAAATATTTCACCTAATCATAGCTCTAATGTGTATTGTAGAACACCTAAACCTGGGGTAACTGGACATATGGTTGCACCAGTTGCTATGCCCCCTTTTGCACAGGTGGTGGCCAAGCCACCTGCATCTCCAACAAATTCAGGAAATGGACGATCTAATGGTAATACCAGTCCTAGGAATAATCAAACTTTTTATTCCACTCGAAAAGGACCTTTCCCTAAATCCAGGCTTTCGCCTCCACCACAACGAATTTCTCTGGCTTCTGCTAATGATACACCAAATAATGTACAACAATCCAGACAGCCTTGGTGGGCTGGATCACAACTGTCAGGCAAATATTGTAAACAAAAGGGGCATGATGTACGGACTGTACTTCTCTATCCTAATGCCATTTCTGTGGTAAGAGGACACATACATGAATAATGCTACCAAGCTCAAAATAAGTACATCAGGTGTGATACACATGTTGTCCAGGACTGTCCGCAAATGGTGGAAAAACAACAGTATGATGCAACCCCAAGATGTTCATTCTGTGGGGGGTGGTCATTTGGGAATGAATTGCCCACAAAAGAAGTCTTCTTATTCGGAAAACTGAGTTACTCTGTGGGAATTGACCCGCCCACAAAGCCTAGTACACAATTAACCTTATCACCTAAACCTCAATGAAAACAAAGACATGAATGTGTCCAAGTAACTGAAGGATCACAGTTGCCACTACTCACTGATGATTTTGACAACCTTGAAATTATCGAGAAACTCTTGGATATGAATGTTATGGTCCTATTGTAAGTAATCCTCAAATCAATCATGATCCTACGCCTTCTAATTATAGTGTCAATCCTGACCTCTTATCTTCCTCTCCGGATTCTCCAACCTCCAAAAATGATCAACTAGATCTAAAAATCCACTTGCCAAATGGCCCTTTCATTAAGGTCCAAAGTCTCAAAATCTCATCACAAGATACTTTGTTGGTGGGGGTAGTTATAGACAAGTTGTCACAAACCTGGTTACTTACCGCTCTAGTTGACACCAGTGCTTACGTTAGCTTTATCACCAACAGAGTATACAAGCTGCTGAAACCTTCCACATATCCATTACATTCTACGGAATATACAGGTGTCAGTGGCATAGGGGAAGTCATTTTTAGTGTATTGGGAGCTGTTACAATGTCCTTGCAACTCTCAAATACTTACACCACTGCTCAAAGACCCTTTGTAGTGGTTGCAGATGAAGTTACATCTTATATTATAATAGGGCATGATCTTCTGCGGTGTGAAAATATATTGGCTGATGTAGTTAATAAGGAACTGATTATTCGACATAACACTTTAACAATCATTGCAAAAGATGGAAGAACTCTTGAAGGACAAGAACATATTGCCAAACTGGCCAAGGATGTAGTTTTGTCTCATAATACACTTACTTTAATACCTCTTCTTCAATGTGAATTCTTAAAGGATCAATCTAACACCACTCCTCTGCTTTTAAAACCCAATGATAACAACCGGTTCTCTATGGATCATGCAGTCATTCCATGTTCACATAAATCCAACATTTTACTATATTGTTATAACATCTCTGATTACATGATCAAAGTAAAACAAGGGTATACACTGGATTCATTCTCTGTACTCACTACACAAACTCTCGCTACTACTTAATTACATGTGGTTGAGCTAAATAAAAAAACTCAAAATACCTATATGGAATGGTCTGTGGAGACTTTCACAGAGGCTTTCGATCTTGCCACTACTGATCTCACCACAGAGCAAAAATATCAACTGATCTAACTTCTCTTAAAATATCTCTCAGCCTTGAGTTTAGGTGATGCGGACGTGGGATGTACCTCCATCTTAAAACATTCCATTGAAACTCTGGTACACAAACCTGTATGTGAACCCGTAAGAAGACTCCAGGGTCCAATCTTGTATGAAGTAGAGGTGTGTCATCAATTGGAAGCCAACAGAATCATTTGTCTGTCCTTTTCACCTTATTCAGCGCCAGTTGTACCAATACGAAAGCCTGATGGACAAATGCGACTATGCATCAATTATAGAAAACTGAGCACAGTAACCAAAGGAGACTCGTTTCCCTTACCCAATTTAAGATACATGATTTGGTCTCCAAGGGAAACAGTATTTCTCCACAATTGATCTCATATAGGGCTACTACCAATAGAAATGGAGGAAAGTAGCATAGAAAAAAACAGCTTTTTCAACTCCTCTGGGCCATTGGGAATTCCTGCAAATGCCCTTTGGCGTCAAAAATGGTCCAGCTATTTTTCAACAAGCCATGTGTTTAGCCATGTGTCATATCCCATGGACACAAGTCATGGTTTATCTGGAAGATGTTTTAGTCATCAGTGACACGTTTGATGAACATCTATCTACCTTAAGGGATATATTGGCTCCATTTAGAATGTATGGATTAAAGTTAAAACCCTCTAAAACTTACCTTCTAAGAAAGGGAGTTAAATTCCTTGGCCATACCATTTCTAATAAAGGTACGACCCCATTAGAAAAAATCTCAAGGGAGTCCATGATTTTCCTATACCTAAAACAGTAAGACAGGTCAGACAATTTACAGGATTGGTGAACTTTTACAGGCGCCACATCCCCAATAGTTCAGTAATAGTGAAGCCTCTATTTGACCTATTAAAATGCAAGACTAACATTCCATGGACTGAAGAGTGCCAACAGGCATTTGACAGGTTAAAGGAACTCTTAACCTCACCATCGCTTCTGGCCTATCCAGATCGATCCACCAATGCCAACCCGCTATTTCGTCATACAGGTGCCTCAGGTATTGGTGCAGGTGCCTGTCCGAGTCAGATTCAGGAAGACATCGAAAAACCCATTGCATACATTTCTACGGTCTTTTCCAAAGCACAACGTGGTTACAGTACCATTGAAAGAGAAATAGCTGCAATTTGATGGGCAGTAAAATCACTAAGACCAATTTATATAACATCAAAGTCATAATCTATACTGATCATAAACCCCTCTTATTCCTCCAAAACATGCCCTTAGTCAATCAACGGTTAGCGAGAACCTTAGAGGAACTCAATAATCTAGATTATGAGCTTTATTATTTACCCAGAAAGGATAATATAGTTGCTGACATCCTGTCACAGATCCCTTATGAAATCAAGAGAGAAACAATTGATAAGAGCCATTTGCCCGAAATCCCAGAGGGATTTTTTGAAGTCTTAATTCCTGGGGGAGGTGATTCCTTGTTTCGATGTTTTTCTATGATATTACATAGTCATTAGGAACATCATCTCTCTGTATGAACAGAAGTTGTAGATGAATTACTTAATAGAGAAAAATATCACATACCAAAAGGCAAAGGAGATAACTTGATCCTAAAACAGCTGAAATTAACCCAGTATCCAGGACAACTCCCGTTTACACAGAGCATTGAAGCCTTTGCTATTGTTCACCATTTACAGATCTTAGTTTACAGTGGCAAGGATAACCCTCTGCATTTCGGATTTCGAGATAGCGAAGACATTTCTTATTTGTTTTGTAAAGGTGGTATTCATTACAATGTTCTGAGTCCACTCAAGCCTAAGACAATACTGGAATCAACCGCAAAATACTTGTCTAACTATCCACAAAAACACCCCACTGACTCTCTTTTTACACCAAACCCACTTTATCATATAACTGCCGAAGTATCCCCTGAAGAAACTCTGCATGAAATGTTAAATGACTT
This sequence comes from Trachelipus rathkii, assembly GCA_015478945.1. Classification (NCBI taxonomy): domain Eukaryota; kingdom Metazoa; phylum Arthropoda; class Malacostraca; order Isopoda; family Trachelipodidae; genus Trachelipus; species Trachelipus rathkii. The sequence goes on from JABUQX010014553.1 coordinate 26,627, forward strand.
TAACCACAGTGAAAGAATCTGGTGGGGAGGAATCCAAAGACAATAAGAAAATTAATTCTCTAATCTATTTGAAAAACTTTACTATGGTTATTAATTCTCAAGATACTGTAAAGTATTAATGACCCAGATTACCGAATGTCAGAACACTGACCCCTTGTTAAGGCGGCTAAAGAGGGCCTAAATGAACAAACAATCTCTGGGGGGAACCTGAAGTTGTTACGGTATTCTCTATTTATTTATGATGATCATATTATCCATAGGAATAGGAATGACCACTATCATTATGTGGTTTCTTTCCATTTTGTAATACAAGTAGCTATTATCAACCATTACAAATTTATCCACATTGGACAGTGAGTTATATGCCTTATTAGAATATATATTTTGGCATCCCAAATTACGAAATATTTGTAAAGACATTTCAATGTCATGCCATATTTGCCAGCTGGCCAAAGTTTCTAATACCTAAAATGCCCCTCCAAAAATTAAGATTAATACCCATTATCCTTTTGAGTTAACCATGGTAGATTTACTACAACGGCCCAAATCTAGCAAAGGCAATAACTACCCATTGATTTTATAGACCACTATAGTAAGTGGGTGGCAACCGTGCCTATCAAAACAAAACATACGTTGGTCATTACTTCCGCCTTAGCAAGTACTATTCCTTTTCTCCCTTTAATACCTTCACGACTCTTATCGGATAATGCTCGCAAATTCAGGGGACCTGAATTAGAGGAATATCTATAATCACTAAATATTAAGCAGGTGTACTCTACTCCATACCATCCCTCTTCAAATGGTATTGTAGACCGCGTCAATCGAACGCTCCTCCAGTACCTCCGAGTATCATTAAACAAACCTACAAATTGGGATTCCTTACTATCCCAGGTAATACTCACCTATAATCATGATACACTCTGAAACTGGAAAAACTCTGGCTGAGATCCTATTTTGGGAAGCCCATGATACACAACTTAAAGTCCCTTGGACCTGTTTTACACAGTATTGGGATGAGGGACATCCAAATTTTTCTCTGTATTCCCTTGACCAACAAGTAGTTTTGAAAGTTCAGCTCCCAGGGGACTTAAATTGAACAAATTCAAAGAAAGGTATCAGGGTCCTTTAACAATCACTCACATGAATCCAAATGATGTTACATTGTAAAGGCCTATCAGGACTGTCGGGCTATCAAGAACTGTCCAATAGTTATAGGTTATTTATATTTACAAATAATGATCATTATGCCATGACTTTTTTAATGTTTAATTATTTTACCTCCTCTATATTAATCACATCTGTTTTTAGGCATATTAAAAGTTTTTCTGAGAAGATAAAGTTTTTTTTCAGCAAGTTAGTTTTTCTGTTCTGTTTTTCACCCATTCTTGTGGAAATATTATATTTTCTTACAGAATTTCCACTAAGAAACAGTAGGAAAACCATTATGTGTGTTTGTATTCAGTATTCTAAATTCTTGATCATGATCACTGTAATACTGGAAAATACTTTGATATTCTTCTCATATTAAAAGTATTGCAGTGGTTTATGTGCATTTTCCCTTATCATAGATGCAACAACTACTAAACATTAACATCAACATCAAGCTGACAAGATCCAGAAAGGACTCTTGCAAATACAGAAAATAAAAGATAAAACCTTACCTCCAAATAGGGTAGGTGCTCTATGATATTAAAAGCTCCATTACTTAATCCCTAATGGTGAAATATTTATGCAATGCAGTTCTTTATTTACAGTAGTTATTTATTTTATTATTATTTATTATTACTCTTTACTTACTTTTATTTATTTTTTATCACTTTATTTATGGCATTCATTATTTTCCTATTATGATTGAAGAATATAATCAATTTTATATATTCTTCAGGTTTTATCCCTTGGCTGCAAATTTTATCTCGTGGCTCAAATTTTATTTTTTGGTCAAGTTTTATCTTGAGGCTCAAATTTTATTTTTGGGTCTTCATTTTGATTTCGTTTTGTTTCCACCTTTTGAGATTCAGATCCCTTACCAACCCAAAAGAGAAGCTTAACTAGGATAAGTATTGGATCATATTTACTTGGTACTGCATCTCATCCCACATTCATTCATATTACACCCTTGCTCCATTATTTATTATTTATGGTGCCACTCTGGATGGTGTTTGTTGATAGATGAAAGGGCACCTCTATATTCGTTTGTATTACAGTATTGAAAACTGTATTCCATGTATATATATCTTTTTTCGTTATATAATAAACTTAAAAAAAACGCATAAATGCCTTTCATGTCGAGAGAATCCCTTGTGTGCTAAAAGCGATTGAACTTGCTGGCTAATCCTGCGGAAATACAACAGAAATTATTTCCTCAAAGTTTGCTTGACCATTAATCACATTAGCCTAATAATTTATAGTTTCCATCTCCATTCGTAGTTCCCTCTCTTTCTGTCACTGATCTTTTAACTGTTTTAGTAAATTTAGGTGTGTATGTTTTAGGGGAAACTTTTGGGATTTAGCTTTCTCTGGTTTCAGGTTATTTGTTGTTAGGTTTCTGAAGGGCACCTTTGCTTTCCCTTAGATTTTAGGAACACTGCGTCTTTGCCACCTCTCTCTCCTTTACATACCCCACCCTTAAATTTTTTGGCGCCCGAACAGGGACGCACATATGATTGTTGGGTATCTTAAAACATATTTTGACATACCATACATTATTTTTTTTACATAGAACATAGCTGTTTTCATTCTATTCTCCCACTACTTAACTTTCTCTAACTGATTCAAGCAAACCGGGAAGTATTTTGTGGAGAAGTTCAGCGGTTCGATCGTGAATGCTTATCTGGCGCTTCTCTCGAGTCTGCAGATTCGCAGCCAATATTTTAAGGTTATTGACTTTAAAATATCAGTAATAAAAATTCAGACAATTTAACCTTCTAACAGAATTCTTAAATTCTCCCTAATCATTTATCATAATCATATTTATTTCATTTATATATGGTTCATGTTATTAATTAATAACCTTTTACCCTGATAAATAGTTTTTGTTTGATAAAAAAAAATTTTGTGGGATTTAAAGGGATGGCTGATAGAGGGAAAGAATATGGGGTGTTAAGCGGAGTAGATGGAGTGGATTTGTTGGGAGATGAAGGAGCGATGGGGCTTGCAACTGATTTGGTTGCCCAGCGGATAGACAGTGTCGTAGATATGCCACCACCATCACCCCAACAAATGGAAAGGTTCCTTAAAGAGGAAAAGGAACGTAAAGCTAATAGACCTAGCCCATTGTCGGTTCAGAACCCAGAGATCGAGAAAAGTGAAGATACCCCACTAATGGCGTTAGTTTCCACAATCCAAACTGAATTTGCTGTATTACGTGAACATGCTCAACAGCAAAGAATGCAAGCATTGTATATGCAACCAATGCAACCACAAATTTCAAATATCAGTAGTTCAACAATTTACACTCCTTGTCATAATACAGTTCCTACCACAGTAACTTCCACTTTCACTACTGTAACAACAGATATACCCACATCTGGTGTAACAAATTTCCCACTGATAGATTTAGGTACCCCTGTGAATTCACTCTTTTTAGAGCTACTCCAGCAGACATTTATTATATGAACACAGCACAACCTCTACCGACACTGACAACTAATTTGACATATCAGGTTTCGCAGGCGTATTTCGATTCTCCAGGTTTTCAAGTTCAGGCACCTTTAGCTACCAGTGTGCCTGGTCGGCCGATGACAACTCAGGTTGTCGGACCAAGACACTCTGCAGCTGAAGGTGGTCCCTCAGTTACCTATTCGTCACCACTTGAACATCTTAATACAGTAGTTCCTATTCCAAATGAAATTAGTCGTAGTGTACCACCACCACAATTGTCTGCACCTTCACACACTGACATCATGAATTGACAAATCCAATTGATGTCCCAGGCTGTGTTTTTATTAACTGATTGCCAAACATTCCAGAAAAGCTAAGGTGGTAGACCCCGGCAAATTCAAGTATGAAGCTGACCAGGACTTGGTTTGTTACTTTGCCGACTTTGAACAGTATTGCACAGTAAATTATCCTATCGCACCTCATCAGTGGTTGCGTCTATTAGGACGACAGCTTGAAGGTTCGTTTCTTCAACTTTACAATCTATTAGTTAAGGATGATTGAAATTACTGTACAGTAAAAGAAACATTATTGGCTTGGTACCACCAAGAACTGCGTAAGGAAGATTATCAACTCCAAGCATATTACTCAACATACCGTACCAAAGGCAAAAGTATCTGTATGTTTGCTCTTCAGCTGGAACATCTTGCCAAGAAGGCATACAATGGTCTCGAAATGAAGGAACACAAATCCTTAAGAACAGCATTTCTCGTGAGTTTACATCCTTATGTCAAGAAAAGAGTGAATGAATATATTGCACAACAAGAAACAGACTCAAAAGAGCGAGTACCATGGTCAAAAATTGTCAGTTTAGCTGCCAAATTTGATCATGATCTTCAAGAAAGTCGTTCTTCTCAGTCTGTGCATTAGGGATCATCAAACTCTAATTTCAGTAGTTCAGATCAACCCGATCTAAATAAAACAATCAGAATAGACACTGTTACTCCGGGTTGGACTGATGTCATTAAAAATGCTCCTCACAACACTTTCTGTAGTCCCAAACAGAAAAATACACCAAACACAAATAACACATCCAACGGAAGTCGGTTTTCCCCGAGATAACAAACACAAACCGACGAAACAATAACTCTCAGACATTTGTTGCACATTGCAGAGAGAATAATAGTCAATCACCCCAACACAAAAACACTCCGCTGCAATTAAAGTGAAAATGTTGGACATATAATGGATGATTGTTATAAGTGGTTGGGTATCTGTTCATATTGTAGAAAAAGGGGGCATGTACGTGCTGAATGTAGGGCATTACAGACATCTCACACACAAACACAGTCCAATACACGTGTTGTTTGTCCTTTCTGTAAGGGCCCACATGCAGGAATTCACTGCACTCAAAGAACACCACTGCGAAACACACAGTCAAGAAACCAGACTCAGAGGTCTAACACACAGTCCTGTTCCCCTCAGGCCTCTGGTCAAAGTAGGAATACTTCTTCTCAAAATAATGCGAACAACACAGATGTTGTAGAACTAGACACCAATAATAGTTCTGGGGATTCAAACTCCAAACCTCCCCGGAGATGAGCCATTCTGTGGAGAGGAGTTTGCAGCCAGAGCCAGACAAAATGTCGGCTCTTGCAGTAAGTAATGTGGGGGAAATGGGTGTTAATGTTGATAATGTGGGAAAGGTGGGTGATAATTTAGATGAAATAAACACTGACACTGATAATGCTACACTTGCTGCATCAAACAACCCCTTAACACATACCGCCACCGCTGTAACGGACTCATACGGGTCAGAAACGGAAAACACTTTGAGAAGAGATTTGGAATGTACAAATGATATAGTCGCGGAACATACTGCTACGACAGCTTCAGAATTGGTAAATACGGCTGGTATGATTGCCACTGACAGTGATTTGAGGACAATCTCTATAAATCTCTGTCAAGCGAAAGTTGATCCGCTCATAGTCTGTATTGCCTTTTCTCATAATAGTTCAGCCTTTTATGGTTGTATGGTTGACAGCGGATCAGGCATAAGCCTGATCGGCTCAACCGTAATTTCAGATTTCAAAAATATAGAACTTCTGCCTTCTGCAGAAGTCAGCGTGAAGGCTATTAGCAGGTTGCAGCGAAACCATGCAGTTACAGTTGAACAATATGTTAAATTACCTCTCTTCTTTGAAAATAGATTTTTTACACCACCGACATTGTTTTTCGTGGTTCCCACTGAATTTGCCACAATTGTTGGTACTCAGTGCAGCTTCTCTGCGGGAGAATAACCTTCTTCCAGACATGTCTCGCAGGGAATTGGTTCATCATTCGGGGGAAAATATAGAAGTTGTCGCTAAAGATGATAGTCTCAATTTACCATTCTTCAGTTGTGTCTCAGTACATTCCAACAAGATACCGCCACATTCATGTAAACTTGTTGATGTTGTGGGTTCTTCAGATGGTACAATGACAGTTGCAGGATTTCTTGGTAATGAAACTTCTTTCATTCCTGTTCCTGGAATTGTTGACCTTTCATGAGATCTATTACAGGTTGCCGTCCTCAACACATCTGATCGACCCCTTTTCATCCGTAAGAATACCCGACTAGGACAGCTTTTACCTTTAACTGTTGAGACTGAATTACAAGTCAGGAGTTTACAGATGGAGCCCCACCAAGAAAAAGGCTCCACCAATCCATCTGTTTGGATCGAAGAGCGGTTAATTGGGGAATTTAGTATCTCTGTATTGCCAATTACGGAATCTCAGAAGCAAGACCTTCTCAATATCTTGCTTACTCACCAAGCGGCTCTCAGTTCTGGTGATAGTGACATGGGGGTAGCCACTAATATTACCCACGCCATTGAACTAGAAACTAACCGACCAGTTCATCTTCCGGTCGGTCGTTTCCAGGAACCATTGGCTCAAGAAATCAAGCAGCAATGCAGAGATCTTTTGGAATCAGAACATTATCCGTCCAAGTAAATCACCGTATTCGGCACCCGTTGTACCGGTCATAAAACCGGACTGTACACTTCGACTGTGTATAGATTATCGCAAGCTAAATAACTTCACTAAATCCGACTCCTTTCCATTCCCGAACCTGATAGACATATATAATATGTATGGAAATACATATTTTTCCACTATTGATTTAGTAAAAGGGTTTTATCAGGTCTCAATGGACCCAGATAGTGTTGAGAAAACAGCGTTTTCGACGCCGTTCGCTCAATACAAGTATCTGAAGATGTCATTTGGGGTGAAGAACGGTCCAGCTACGTTTCAGCGTGGGATGATGCTTGCGTTAACCGGGTTGCTGTGGTCTAAAGTGATGGTTTATTTGGATGACATCATCATTCTCAGCAAGACTTTTGAAGACCATCTCATCATCTTAGATCAAGTTCTATCTGCATTAGAACAAAATAGCTATAAGTTCAAACCCAGCAAGACTCGCCTATGTTGAACTGAGGTGGAGTTTTTAGGCCATCACATTTCCAGTAAAGGTATCTTACCATTGCAGAAAAATATACAGGGAGCATTGGAGTTTCCAGTACCCACCACTGGGAAACACCTTCACCAGTTTCTAGGAATGGTGAATTTTTACAGATGCCACATTCCTAATTGCTCCCAGATCAGTAAACCGTTATCCTGTCAAACGGGAGGTAAAACCATTTAATGGACCCCAGAGTGTCAGCAGGCATTTGAGGAACTCAAGTGGGCCTTGGTTAACCCCTGTTTGCTGGGATTCCCAGATTATGACTCTACCGCTTCATCCATGGAACTTCATGTTGACGCCTCCGACATTTGCGCCGGGGCGTGTCTCTCAGATTCAACAAGAACGCAAACCAATAGCTTTCATATCTATGACCTTTAATGGTGCTGACAAGATCCAGAAAGGACTCTTGCAAATACAGAAAATAAAAGATAAAACCCTACCTCCAAATAGGGTAGGTGCTCTATGATATTAAAAGCTCCTTTACTTAATCCTTAATGGTGGAATAGTTATGCAATGCAGTTCTTTATTTACAGTAGTTATTTATTTTATTATTATTTAATATTACTTTTTATTTATTATTATTTATTTTTTATCACTTTATTTATGGAATTCATTTTTTTCATATTATTATGATTGAAGAATATAATCGATTTTATATATTCTTCAGGTTTTATCCCTTGGCTGCAAATTTTATCTCGTGGCTCAAATTTTATTTTTTGGCCAAATTTTATCTTGTGGCTCAAATTTTATTTTTGGGTCTTCATTTTGATTTAGTTTTGTTTCCACCTTTTGAGATTCAGATCCCTTACCAACCCAGAAGAGAAGCTTAACTAGGATAAGTATTGGATCATATTTACTTGGTACTGCATCTCATCCCACATTCATTCATATTACACCTTTGCTCCATTATTTATTGTTTATGGTGCCACTCTGGATGGTGTTTGTTGATAGATGAAAGGGCACCTCTATATTCGTTTGTTTACAGTATTGGAACTGTGATTCCATTGTATATATTTTTTTTATGTTATATAATAAACTTAAAAACGCATATGTCCTTTCATTGTTCGAGAGAATCCCTAGTGTGCTAAAAGCGATTGAACTTGCTGGCTAATCCTGCAGAAATACAACAGAAATTATTCCCTCAAAGTTTGCATGACCGTTAGTCACATTAGCCTAATAATTTAGTTTCCATCTCCATTCGTTCTTCCCTCTCTTTCTGTCACTGATCTTTGAACTCTGTTTTAGTAAATTTAGGTGTGCATGTTTTAGGGGAAACTTTTGGGATTTAGCTTTCTCAGGTTTCTGGTTATTTGTTGTTAGGTTTCTGAAGGGCACCTTTACTTTCCCTTATATTTTAGGAACACGGCGTCTTTGCCACCTCTCTCTCCTTTACAACAAACATCGTAGAGACCCCTGGAATCCGACAGCAATACCGGTTCATCACCGTCAGTTAAAGAAGTGGATATCACCTCCTGCCTATTTGGAAAAATCTCCACTTTTTATAGAACTACTAACTCGACCATTAACCTTAGAATTAGAACATGCGGAGGATATTCCTAATGATTCTGTTAAATCATTGGATTCAATAGATGATATACTCAACACCGAAGATGCCTCTGATGAGGAGGAATTTTTGGGTTTTCCAAACAGATCTGTTCCATGTAATGTAATTTATCATCTAAATCAAAGTGTACTTTGGGCCAATTCTTTAAATCATTTCCTGGATGGGTATAATGAAAATGCAAATAATGCTCTTAACTAAGTGATATTTCTTCATATCATCAAGGTAGTTTTTTCATAACCCTTGAACAGCTTGTGGTAAGTCCCACATTGCTCACCTATTCACCAAATATTGATGTTTCTTTTACTGATATAGAAGAGGAACCCTCTTACATTTCATATACCCCATTAAATGTTACAAATGAATTGGAAACATTACAGCAATTTCCGCGAAGGATTAGGCGATTATCATTTGATGAACTGGCAATGCGTACAAGTTTAATGGATACTACTTTACAATCTGAAATAACTCCTTTGATGTCATTGGACCTAATATCCACTCCTACATTTTCTACTGTTATTCCTAAATTGGAATTTTCCCCTTATCAACCTGATCAATTAGAATGTACAGAACAAACTGTTAAAGAATTTTTGGGATTACATGAATCTCCCAGATTAACTCCACCTTCTGCCCAAACTACATTTTCTAAGGAAAAGTCGGTGCATTGAGCACCCAAACTAACAGTTGTAGCAGTAATCGCTGAGAGAGAATCCATTGAAACACCTACCAATTCAAATTTAAATGCCATAGCCACACATACTCAACAAAGGGCTTCTCATGAGGAAGATATCGAACCATGGGTTCAAACTACATTACTAGAAAGAAAAAAGAAATCTGACACATAAAACCCCAGTAAGTTTTGGTAAGTAGAGAATTTATGTAGTTGAAAATTTGAAATAAAAAGTTTTGTACCAATTGTTTTGTAATACATTAATACATTGAAAACCATGATAAACCGAAAGAATGAAATAATGAACTGGAAACTATATTATAGTAAATTATGAAAAATATGTAATTTATGTTCTCAAGAATGGCATAAAGCAACAGAAAATATCACTGACTGAAGAATTTCTGGAAGTACTTTAAAAGAGTTCATAACTAATTTTGTTTTATGTTGAATTTTTGTTATAATAAATAAATAAATTTTGTTTTTGACATTTTTTTGTCCTATCAAATAACTGTCATAAATCCTTCCTTATCACACACTATGTTATTCACCATTATTTTGTGAGTGGCATATAACCACAGTTGAGATTTATAATTTTTAAATATATGTTGCGGAAAGAAAATACTACTTCTGACTTATGTATTTTCCAAATTAAACATCCAGAAACGGTGCTTGCATCTTTAACTGAAAAATCCAGTTTGATTAATGTAAGAATTCTGGCTAACCCAGCAAGGCTTAGCGTATATACAAAATTTCCCATTCAAATATTCATGATGATTGAGTTTTTTTCAACTCTACTTGGTTCTTCTTCAACTCAATCCTGTTATAAAGTCTAACTTACTAAAGACTTGTCTCACTTTGATCTGGAATTGGTACATGGTTGGATTAAAGTGGTTGTGGAATAGAAAACAGTGTGTACAACTAAATGGCAATAAGTTATCACAGGAAATAGTGAAGAGTGGTGTCCCACAGGGTTCAGTGCTGGATCCACTATTGTTCCTCATATATATAAATGATTTAGACCAGGTACTTAAATGCAAGGTTTCTAAGTTTGCAGATGATACCAAAGTGGCCACCTCAGTTAGGAATAGTGAAGGATGTATAAAGATTCAAAATGATCTTGATAAACATCTTGTGTGGGCAGATAAGTGGCAAATGAATTTTAATAGTAAAAAGTGTAAGGTTCTTCACATAGGTTACTCAAATAAAAGTTTTAACTACGATATGAATGGGGATTGTCTTGAGTTTGCAACCAAGAAAAAGATTTAGTTGATTATAAGCAGTTAATTGAAAGAGCTAATCGAGTGTTGAAGCAAGCGAATAAAGCTAAAAGGCTTGCTGAGCATAATAAATTGCAATGTTGTTTACAAGAGCAAGGAAGTAATAAGTAAACTGTATAATAGCTACTGTATGTTAGGCCAATAATAGAGTATTGTACACAAGTTTGGGCCCCTTATTTAAAGAAAGACTTAGATATGCTAGAGAGAGTGCAACGTTGAGCAACAAGGATGATTTCTGGGTTTGAGGGTAAGAGCTATGGGGAGAGGCTGAAGGAGTTAGGAATGTTTTCTGTAGAAAGGCGATTTCTCAGAGGGGACATGATACAAGTCTACAAATTCATTTTTACATTCTATTGATAATATGAGACCAATAAATTCTTCAAAGTAGAGCATGGACGGGAGACCAGGGGGCATAAGAAAATTAAGAAGAAAGCATGCCATCTTGATATAAGAAAGCCTTCTTTCAGCAATAGCGTTATTAAATTTTGGAATGGTTTACTCCAGGAGGCTGTTGAGTACGACTTGATTGCAACATTTAAGAAAGGGTTGAATAGGTATATATATTAGTGATACAGGTAACATCCGCATCCGCATTCACGGAGCATCCACACATTATTAAAGATCTGCATCCGCGCTTTGCCCTGCGGATGTTGCGCGCATATTTATTGTCGAGATTTGATAAAGAATTTTATAATAAAAATACTTAAGATGAATGTGAACGCAATGGCACAAAATGAGTTGAAGGCAATTCAAAAAAAGGCTTGATATTCCATATCGTACTGCTATCAAAGACGTTCTAACTCGCTTGAATAGTACACTTCATATGATGAAAAGAATGGTATTGCTCAAAAGACCTCTTGCGTTGTACGCCAGTTCGTATTCCAAAGTTAACATTCGTATAATGTGTAAAATTACATCATATCACACTGCATTTAAAGAAATTACCAAAAAACATCAGCGCCTCTATAGCTTCTGTCTCCGATGTAATACCATTAATCTCAACGCTAAGAAAGCAATTTGAACCATCTTCAAATGAAAATGATGACGGTTTAAAAAGAATGAAAGATGTAATAAAAATAGAGCTAGAAAAACGCTTTGGTTCTGTATAAATTAATAACCTTCATAATATTGTAACTTACTTAGATCCCCGTTAAAAAGGCATTTTTTTTTTGTAACACTATATTAGAACAAATTAAATCGTCACTTTGTGTTAGAAGTTGAAAAACTTCAATCCGAACAGTCTATTAATTCGCCTAGCCATTAAAAGGAAAAAAACGAAATCAACAGAACCAACAACCTTCTACAAGTAAATCAATAAACAGATTCACTGGAAGAATTCTACAGTCCAGTACTGATAAAGAAACACAACACATGTTACCAAAAGATGTAGAACAAATGATTGAAACTATCACCAAGAAAACGACTAGATACAAATGATGATCCTATCAGTTGGTGGAAAGTTAAGAAAAATGTTTACCTACGCTTGAGTAAACTTGCAAGGAAATACTTGGCCTGTTCTCCAACTGGTGTTCCAAGTGAGAGAGTATTTAGCAATGCTGGGCAAATATATGATGAAAAGAGAAAAACAAGGAAAAGATGAGAGCACAGAAAAAAAAATGTTTCTCAAGCACACCTTCCTATATTTGAATTTCAATATTAGTGCAAAAAGTATATAGCGTCGGGCGGGGTGACTTGGACCACTTTAGGTATAACTTGGTCTCCCGACTCTCCCCTAATGCACTTTTTAGAAATTTTTTTTTTGTAAATTCATTTTTAAATTCGGTCATCGCACACAAAAAAATAATGTAATTCTAATAATAAAAGTTTTATTAAAGTTTGAATAACGCTGAGTCAGCCTGAGCGTGTAGGTGTGAAGCGGACCACCATTGAGGGGTGACTCGGACCATCTGTTTAATTCGTCTTTTACATATAAATTCAATTTTTTATATTTTATTTACTTAAGTATAAAATTATTTATCATATTAAAATTCGTAATAAGGCAATAAAAATGTCAATAATGATAAATAAAATACGAATAAAAAATAAGGTGGTCCGATTCACCCCTCTCCGCCCAAAAATTTTGACACTTTTTTTGAATTAATTTTTTTTATTAAAATTTCACTTTTTTAAAAAAATTTCACTTAATATAAGTAACTTTTTATTATATTTAAATTAATTATACGTAATAAAAATGTCAATAATAATTCGTAAATACGAAAAACAATGGTGGTCCGAGTCACCCCTCCATCAATTTTTACGGCGGGGTGAATCGGACCAAGTTAGGCCCCGTAATTTTGCCACTAATACTGTTTGGATCAAAAATTTACTTTGCCAGTTTAAAGCTAACATCTCGAGTGTATCCACTGAAAATAATTAAAATCGATCACAAAATTTTTCTTTTATAACGAAGTTTAAAAAAACTCACATTTTCAAAAGTGATAAATTCTATTGAAGGACATTTGTACCCTAATTTCTAACATTTTTAAAAATATTAAAAACTTTCTAGAATTAAATATGATCTAAATAAAACCTGTACTACTACCGCGTGGCTATTAAGGGGACGTTGCGCGTATGGATTTCCTAACTTTTGAGGGTAGAAATCATCAATTCTATGATTTTTAGGTTTTAACACTTTCTAGTGTAGAATTTTATGCTCTTTCGAATGGTCTGGTTATTTTTAACAGGCAAGAAATATTTTATTCACAATATACAGGGGGATACGGGGTATTCAATTTTGGTAACTCAATAAATTTAAAAAATCTGATAACGTTTATTATTTAATTGATCAGCATGAAACCTTTCAGGGCATATGTGGGGAGATACACATTTTTATTTAAAATAAATTTTTGTATGCCTAATATATTTTCCGCTGTTCTTGGGGAAAAAGTTTTTTTTCAATATTTTCTCATGAACAGGCATAAACCCCTTGAGTTTACAAAACATTTCTAAACAAAAAATAGCAAACCTTGCCTAGTAGTATATTGATCTAAAAGTTTCGTATTGATTGAACAAAAAATAAAAAATTTATCATTAATTTTTTTCGTAGCAAAAAAAAAAAAAAAAAAAAAAAAAAATTGGAATTGGGGGCGTGAACTTTTTTAATATTTACTCGATTGCAAAGGAAACTTTCACAGCTTGTGTACTTCTACCCAATATTTCCATGAGTTAGTATTTAATATTTGGTTATGCCCAACAGTTTTGCCGCTGATCACGAGAAAACTTTTGAAACCTTTGAAATGTTCCCATGAGCAGCGACAAATCTGTTGGGTATACTGTAGAGAATTTCTGTTGTAACACTCCATGTTAGGTTAATTTACCTGCGTTTTCATTTGTATATTTATTTGTTTCAGTTACTCTTGTAAGTTATATTAACCACCAGATGGTCTTATGTGAATCAACAACATTGTAAACTTTTGCTGAAATTTTTGACGTACAATTCTTGGTAAGAAATGAAGCTGTTGTCGAAATGTGATAATGACCTACCTATGGAATAGATAAGTCAGAAGGTTGTATAATTTTGGGTTTTTACATGTAAGTTTTTTTTAGGCTTGTGCTGTTCCATAACTCGACTGAGTCTTACCGATACCGATAGATGATTCTAGGTTGTGGGTCAATTGTTCCTTGGGAAAAAAAGAAAACCTTAACATTTGTTAAGGTATGCTAATTTTATTCTTAGTATTTAAGTACTTTCTTATTAGTTATGTTAAACCTTAATTTAATATATTTTTTATTAGTATAAAGACTTGAATGAAATATTTGCATGTATAGTTAGATTTATTTCTCATTAGAGTATTATTTGTTTACTCAGGTTTCCGGTCAGGGACCCTCATACCATATCTAAATTTCCGGTCAGGGACCTTCACTCCATATCTACTTAGTATCTACATTCTGGTTTGGGACCTTACTCCCCCCATACACATCTAAGTTTCAATTATTATCAATTTTCATAATTTCAAGACCCTTGATGATCTGATCAACGGTACAGCCCGGAATAATATAAATAAATCTATAATTTAAATGGTACATGTATGGACTATTAATGTAATGTACCTGTGTTGAAGTGACAATTATATGACCAATTTATAGCCTGTATTTGATGATTCGTATAACTTCATATCACCCCTTTTGGTTTGTGTAAAGATTAGTTACCGAAAACTATAAAATGTACCCTCAAGTAGGGTTAGTGTGGTTTTGATAATAATTGATGCATAAACAATCATTAAAGCCTGTGAAAAGTACTAAGACTATACATGTTTTAATAAATTAATGAATGCATTAAGTAATAGAGACCATACACCCGGTAACCTTGCACCTCATAAAGTGCATATGTGTATGAACTTTTGTAATGCAGCTATAAATTTTATGTATCTTATCTTATAGACTATCTATTTTTTTGTAATTATAAGTAAAAATTAGTTTAGAATTAAGGCATATATTTGTTAGGGTATACCCGTGAAACACCAATTGGCAAAAGTTTCCTGTACTACTGACTCAAACAAAATATACCCCGGTACTATAAACTCAAACAAAATATACCCCAGTCCTACACCTGTATCACTTACTCAGAAAAGGAGAGTAGTTATATGTATTTAATGTGGAAAATTTATTATTGACTCAAATAATAATAATGAATAACTAGTCCTGTATTATATAAGCATTCAGAATTTATTAATCCTTGAATGTAAAGGAGGATTTTTGTATATATATATATCCTTAATTTACATAAATATATACATATATTATAAATATACCTGAGTTTTTAAATACCCCTACTAGTTATAAACTTTTCTTGTAGGGTTGCATGTGGATACCCTGTTCTATCTTACACTGGGGCCTTGTGGACATAACTGAAAGAACTTGTAGTCTCTATATTCTTACTTATTGTTGATAGATAATAGAACTATTATACCCTCTTCTTTTATTACATTGGGGTCTTGTGGACATCACTGAAAGAATTAGTTTGTTCTATATTATTACTGTCTCTAACTAGAATTATCCTACTGGAACTATACTATTTTTTTATAACTATTAGACCACCATTTGTACACTTGTTAACAATTTCTTGGTTGCTTGTGGATCTTTGGGATCTCCAATTATCTGAAAAATACTAAGGTGTGGTTAAACACTCAGATTTTTACCCTTACTAATTTTCTACTATTACTAAGTTCACTAACCTTTTCCCTCTTGCATGCATCTGTATCTCTGGTTTCCTCTTTCTCTCTGTGTTGATTCTCTTGGAGTCATTGCCTGAGTAGTGGTGGAGGCCTGGTGCAGGTGAATTGGAAATTGCATGGCATGTGCATGTGCCTTAAAAATTCTGAGAGACATTGTTTTTTTTTTTTGTGTACCCATGTGCTGTTGAAAACAATTGAGACACCGAGGGTTGGTTTGTGAATTTGAAAGTTAAAGGAAATAATGGGGAGATGACCTAAAATAATTTAAAATAAAGGTAAATATTCATTGCCTCTGGCTAATACACCCATCCCGAGCACCATTATATTTTTTCTAATAAGCTTATTTTTTTATTTTCATGTGATTGCTCACTTGGGGAGATCGTGCTTTGCATATTGTTCAGCTTGACGCATGTTGGTTTGTTCGGTCTTTGCAGTGGTCGCAGATAAACTTCGCTTTTTCTTGCTTGACGGAAGGACTGAGGAGTCTACTCGGGAAGTGAGTATACAGTGACTACATTTTTTGTGTACGATTAGGCCTTTATTTAGTATAAAACTGCTTTTCTGTGTAACACTCTTTTGTCCCCTTGTCCTAATCACTCACTCTCATCAGTCAATGATCATCTTATTAACAATACACAATAACCCTAAAATCCTCCACCGTTATATTGGTAGCAGAGCGTAGTTGCTGATACTGCTGCTCGTGAGACTACCTCTCCCTTCCTATTTTTGTTTGTTTGTTTGAGTTGTTTGTAGGTTGTAAATTTTGGTTTGTTGTTTCTTTGTTTGTTGTGTTTTGAATAATGGACGGAAAAAATTTAACAGATGACGAAACACTCCCCGATACCAAAGAGGGGGAGAATGTCATCCAGTTGCCACCAAATTTAGAACAAGATCTTAACGCTCTTAGAACAGAGCTTAATGGAGATATAGATCCCACTTCTGAGGTGTTATACACAGGTGAAGGGGATATACGATAGGTACTCCCAAACGTTTCCATTCCAGAAAATGGATTAACTAGAGAGCAATTAGCTCAACAATATTCCCTATCTAATGATCTGAAGGATCGGATAAATAGACTAACGAGCATACCCGATTCTAAATTTACCACTACCACACAGGAAAATGGTCAGCATCAGAGACAATCGTCTTCCACTATGGTTTCTCAAGGCCAGTCTACTCAACCATCTTCGGCAGAACTACTTCCATTCCCAATTTCAGACAGAGATTGGTTAAAAGCTATCTATCGTCAGAATCAAGAAATGATAATGGCCTTGACTAAAGTGGTTTTATTACTAGAGAAGAATACTCCTAATTCTAACAGAATGATTCCTGTGGGTAAATACTCATTGGAGAACGGAGAACCGTTTCCACAATTTTTACAAAGATTCGAGGAATATGCCTCCATAACTTACCCCAGAGCAACAGTTGAGGGGTGGCGAACACACACCTAGGAATGTATCTGGAAGGTGATATTAAGAGAGTGATATGACGTATTAATGAAAATAACGCGGCGGGTTATACAATTAATTAGAAGCCCAACTAAACGAAATGGTTTGCCTGAATATTTAAAGAAGAAGGTGAAGACTCACCTTAATAGAAATTTTTAATGAGGCAAAAATTCCTCCCTCACTGAACAATAACCTCTTTATCATTGAGATATGCAAGGTTTTAGCAGAAATGGCTTTTCCTGGATCTGATGTCAAAAATATAAAGATGGTCAGGGAAAAATTGGTTGGCAGCCTACCTATTGATGTACAAGAACAAGTAAATGCTTCTGCAGTGGTGTGCGAAATTGCTATGAGAGGTGTTCCACTCAATTGGGACGGATTAGTGAGACTTATAACTCAGCATTATAAAGGTCACGAACCTAGTGAGGGACAACCTATATATGTACCAACACCACAGAGTGCTGAGAATTTGCCTCCGTTTCCGGAGGTGATTGACCTGGCGTCAATGCATCCATTTCCATTAACAGGTATAAACCCTCCAATGGTGACACAAGAATATTACTCTCAAAGGGGTATGACCCAACAGCCACAGTCGAATTTGGGTTTTGAACAATATGGACAGCAGATGTACTATGGTCAAACACCAGTTTATTATGGAAACACTTATCAGGGTAACCCGAGCCCTAATATAACACGGTCATACTCTACCCCAACATTTGCTCAGGTTGCCGCCCAACCACCTATACCTCCCGCTCCTATTAATGAATTTCCAAGACCTAGTGCTCCTCCTGTTTCTCCAAGAAATCCAAGAAATAATCGAACTTTCTATGCCTCTAACCGGGGCCCACCATCTCCTAAACAAAGGCAGCAACCGCCACAGCAACTAAATACTTCTGTAAGTCCCAATGTACAACAGAGACCATCACCTGCGTCTCCACAGTACCAACCACAACAACCTTGGTGGGCAGGAAACAATCTCTCTTGCAAATATTGTAAGCAGCGTGGACACCTTGTTAAGGATTGTCCATCACGACCGTATTGTCACTTTTGCGGAAAAAGAGGGCACATCTTTGATGAGTGCTACCTGCGAATGAATAAATGTATTCGATGTGATCAAGATGGACATGTTGTTCAGAACTGTCCACAAACCAGGCAAAAACAGCAGCATTGTGATTCCACTCCACGATGTCCCTTCTGTCAAGGGGGTCATCTGGGAATGAATTGCCCCCAAAATAAATCGTATTCAAAAAACGTATAGGTTCTGTGGGGAATGGCCCACCTGCAGAACCAAAGCTGCTGTCTCAAGAAACTCCAAAACCGCAAAGAGATAAAAAACAACCTCCATTGAATGTAGGGTCAACGTCATTACTTTTATCAACTGAAACTGACAATTCAGAGATAATTCCTGAATTATTGCAGGTAAATGTCCCTGTCCTTGATTATGGGATAGATTTTATAGACGATTCTCCAAAAGTACTATTAGATTCACCTGTAAATTCAGGTTTTACAACTCTTAAAACAAATAACTCGAATGTAGATGTTTCGGTCAATATCGACTTTTCTTTATCTTCTCAAGTTTTAACCCATCCTGGGTCTCAAGGAACCTCTGTCAAAACTGACTGTCTTTCGTCACAAAATACACTCCAACCGGAGTCTCTAGTAATAAACAAAACTCCTATAATAAGAGGCCCATTTCTTCAGCTTATAGAAAGGCGTAGGAGAACAAATCAAGATGGTGAAGTAACCACAGATAGCCAATCAAAATAGATGGAACATAAATTCACAAAGGTATATTGATAGTATAGGAAACTAGTTTTACTTGTATTAGGTTAGATTAGTATATTTGTGTGCCTAACATTTTTTTGTAAATTTATATTTTTTTAATAAATATCCCTTTATTTGTCTTTATATTTTTTATTTTTTTGTAAATTTTTTTATATGAATAAGTATTTAAGCAGAATAAATAAATACTTAACTAATTAATAAAGCAGAAAACAAGAAAAGGTATCAACGACGTGAGAAAATATCTAATAGTAGACAGGACGAAAAATGAATGCAGAATGAAGACACAAAATTACTATGTGTACATTAACTATGTGTGCATTAACCCATTACTATGTGACAATCAACGATTACTGTGTGAGCATTAACAAATTACTATGTGAGCATCACCTATGTGAACCTTAACCAGTGCTGGGTAAGCACCACCTTTACATCTCAGAAACATCTACCCTTACAAAGGAGGAAAACTCTGAGATTAACCCTTTGTTAACCTTTGGAAAATTGTTGTGTTGGGGTTTGTGGTTTTTTTGCTGTTTGGTTGATGTGTCTCATTTTTTGGTTGTTTTGTTCATTGTTTGTTGATGATGTTGTCACATCCCCTTCTATCCGTCATGTTACGACGGGTGGGGAGGAACATGTAGAGAATTTCTGTTGTAACACTCCATGTTAGGTTAATTTACCTGCGTTTTCATTTGTATATTTATTTGTTTCAGTTACTCTTGTAAGTTATATTAACCACCAGATGGTCTTATGTGAATCAACAACATTGTAAACTTTTGCTGAAATTTTTGACGTACAATTCTTGGTAAGAAAAGAAGCTGTTGTCGAAATGTGATAATGACCTACCTATGGAATAGATAAGTCAGAAGGTTGTATAATTTTGGGTTTTATATGTAAGTTTTTTTTAGGCTTGTGCTGTTCCATAACTCGACCGAGTCTTACCGATACCGATAGATGATTCTAGGTTGTGGGTCAATTGTTCCTTGGGAAAAAAGAAAACCTTAACATTTGTTAAGGTATGCTAATTTTATTCTTAGTATTTAAGTACTTTCTTATTAGTTCTGTTAAACCCTAATTTGATATATTTTTTTATTAGTATAAAGAAGACTTGAATGAAATATTTGCATGCATAGTTAGATTTATTTCTCATTAGAGTATTCTATTTGTTTACTCAGGTTTCCGGTCAGGGACCCTCACTTAGCAACTAAATTTCCGGTCAGGGACCCTCACTTAGTATCTACATTCTGGTCTGGGACCTTACTTCCCAATACACATCTAGGTTTCAATTATTACCAATTTTCATAATTTCAAGACCCTTGATGATCTGATCAACGGTACAGCCCGGAATAATATAAATCAATCTATAATTTAAATGGTACATGTATGGACTATTAATGTAATGTACCTGAGTTGAAGTGACAATTTAATGACCAATTTATAGTCTGTATTTGATGGTTCGTATAACTGCATATCGCCCCTTTTTGTTTGTGTGAAGACTAGTTACCAAAAACAATTAATCGTACCCTCAAGTAGGGTTAGTGTGGTGCTGATAATATTTGACGCATAAACAATCATTAAAGCCTGTGAAAAGTACTAAAACTATACATGTTTTAATAAACTAATGAATGTGTTAACCAATAGAGACCATACACCTGGTAAACTTGCACCTCATAAAGTGCATATGTGTATGAACTTTTGTAATGCAGCTATAGATTTTATGTATCTTATAAACTATATTTTTTTTGTAATTATAAGTAAAAATTAATTTAGAATTAAGGCATATATTTGTTAGGGTATACCCGTGAAACACCAATTGGAAAAAGTTTCCTGTACTATAGACTCAAACAAAAGTTTCCTGTACTATAAACTCAAACAAAAATATACCCCGGTACTACACCTGTATCACTTACTCAGAAAAATAAAGTAGTTATATGTATTTAATGTGGAAATTTTTTTGTTTACTCAAATAATAATAATAAATGACTAGTCCTGTATTATATAAGCATTCAGAATTGTATTAATCCTTGAATGTAAAGGAGGACTTTTGTATATATATCCTTAATTTACATAAATATATACATATATTATAAATATACCTGAGTTTTTAAATACCCCTACTAGTTATAAACTTTTCTTGTAGGGTTGCATGTGGATACCCTGTTCTATCTTACACTGGGGCCTTGTGGACATAACTGAAAGAACTTGTAGTCTCTATATTCTTACTTATTATTGGTGGATAATAGAACTATTATACCCTCTTCTTTTATTACACTGGGGTCTTGTGGACATCACTGAAAGAGAATTAGTTTGTTCTATATTATTACTGTCTCTAACTAGAATTATCCTACTGGAACTATACTATTTTTTTTATAACTATTAGACCACCATTTGTACACTTGTTAACAATTTCTTGGTTGCTTGTGGATCTTTGGGATCTCCAATTATCTGAAAAATACTAAGGTGTGGTTAAACACTCAGATTTTTACCCTTACTAATTTTCTACTATTACTAAGTTCACTAACCTTTTCCCTCTTGCATGCATCTGTATCTCTGGTTTCCTCTTTCTCTCTGTGTTGATTCTCTTGGAGTCATTGCCTGAGTAGTGGTGGAGGCCTGGTGCAGGTGAATTGGAAATTGCATGGCATGTGCATGTGCCTTAAAATTCTGAGAGACATTGTTTTTTTTTGTGTTACCCATGTGCTGTTGAAAACAATTGAGACACAGAGGGTTGGTTTGTGAATTTGAAAGTTAAAGGAAATAATGGGGAGATGACCTAAATAATTTTAAAATAAAGGTAAATATTCATTGCCTCTGGCTAATACACCCATCCCGAGCACCATTATATTTTTTCTAATAAGCTTATTTTTTTATTTTCATGTGATTGCTCGCTTGGGGAGATCGTGCTTTGCATATTGTTCAGCTTGACGCATGTTGGTTTGTTCGGTCTTTGCAGTGGTCGCAGATAAACTTCGCTTTTTCTTGCTTGACGGAAGGACTGAGGAGTCTACTCGGGAAGTGAGTATACAGTGACTACATTTTTTGTGTACGATTAGGCCTTTATTTAGTATAAAACTGCTTTTCTGTGTAACACTCTTTTGTCCCCTTGTCCTAATCACTCACTCTCATCAGTCAATGATCATCTTATTAACAATACACAATAACCCTAAAATCCTCCACCGTTATAATACAAAAATTTTCTCTAAACAAAAAATGTCTACCTTCCCCAATTATATACGCTCTGCAAATTCAAACTGATCGTATAAATAATAATTAAGTTTTCATGATTTTTTTTTGAGTTGCCGAATTTTTTTTAATGATTGGTGTCACGCAACATATTTATTATTCATCTGATAAGAATGAAATTTTTATGGCCTTTATAACTCGACGATATGCACATCTTTTATTTAGGTAAATTTTTCTGTACACCCAATGGTTTTGCTACTACTCGCAGGAAAACTTTGTTTTAAAATATTATAAGTTTTCCCTGGAACAGCCGGCAAAAGCATTTGGATAACAAAAAATTTATCTTAGCACAATATATGTATCCTTTCTAATTATACATGCTCTGAAAGTTTCGTATTAATTGGATATATAATAAAAAAGTTATTACGATTTTTCTTTTTAGTTGCCAAAAAAATAGAAAAAAAAGAAAAATTCAAATAATTGATGGCATATAACATTTTTACTATTCATCTGATTAGAATTAAATTTTTACAACTTGTAAAAATTGGTGAGATACACCTAAATCAAGAAAGAAGAAGGCGTCATCTCAGCCGCGATCAAAAAATGATCCTGTCGCATTGGATTCACTAATTTTACAAAAAAACTTTTTTTCTGAATCGGGCTGCTATTTAACCGTATAACATTGCTTTCACAGTGAATTTGATATTTTCTTTTTTATATCTTTCAATATTGTATGCATTGAACTACATTTTGATGTATGATTCATGCAAATATAAAAACATTTGGCATAATTTCATAAAACTTTTAAATTTTATTGGAAAAAAAAAAAATGTCTGAGATTTTTATAGCAAAAAAAATCAAAATAAATTTTTCTTCTAGATACTGCTACTATTTGTGAGTTATCTTCATAAAACATATTGCCTATGGCAAGTATTCAGTGAAATCCGCTTGCAAAAATCTTTTGTAGTTCAGCAGAAATCACTGTTAAAAATTGCTGAATTAAAAATGTTAAAAATACTGACTCATGATATTTGGGAAGGAAATTACACAAAATCTAAACACCTTTTTGCATATGTCATGAAAACAAATATTGTCGAGAAATCTTTCCTCTTTTGAATGGTCTATAATTTATCCCAAAAAAATTACATTAGTGTTGTTAGGAATCCTTACGCGCAACGTCCCCTTAAATGAGCAAAAACTTTTTTCTTTTTTTTTTTTTTTTTTTTTTTTTAGAGTGGACCGAATCACCCCTCCTAAAGAGGCGGCCCTGGTCACCCCGCCCGACGCTAATCCATTGTAAAATCTTTTTCATTAAGGGTGGAGGTTGGCTAGAGAGGTAAGTGGGGTGCATTTGAGTTGGGTCCCCATCTTGCACCCTGGTAACACATTTATATTAATAGGTTGTGGCTAAAACTCGAAATTTATTAGATATATATCAAACATCCGCATCAGCGGATATTGAAATCAAATATCCACATCCGCGGATGCGAAAAAAATGACATACGCTGCATCACTAATATATATATATGGATGGGTTGGTTATCATTTAAGCTAGTAGCCTATATTTAGACGAAGCCAAATTGGCTGGTTTTTAGTTACAGTAGTTATTAATGTCATACTGCATGTGTGACCATAACTTAGTTATTAAAGTATGTGGATGGCTTTTAGGGTATCCATATATCAATATTTTTTTTTACTAAGCCAAATTGGTGGATTTTAGTTACAGGAATTTGACAAGTCCTAGGGTGCTTTGTGGATTTGCATGAGAGAATGTTTGGTTAGTAGGTTGACTGGAACAGTCTTGATAGGTCCATGTGGCTTCATACTGTCTCTATATTTCTAATGTTCTAATAACAATGGTGGCCCAATTCACCCCATCATCATTTTTTATGGTGGGGTGAATCTGGCCAAGTTAGGCCCAGTGATTTAACCACTATGCACTGTTTGGAACAAAAATTTACATACTCAACTGTATACACTGAAAAAATAATTAAAATCTGTCCACAACTTTTCATTTTATAACAAAGTTAAAAAAAAATCAAATTTTTCAAAAGTGAAATTCTATTTAAGGGCATTTTATACCTCATATTTTTTAAAAATATAAACTCTCTAGAATTAAAGATAATCTAAATAAAATTTGTAGCACTAACGTGTACCTATTGAATGAGTAAAAAAAAAAATTTTTTTATTTATAGCGGACCGAATCACCCCTCTAAAAAAGGTGGGCCCAACGCTATATCCTGTGATTTTTATAAAAATCAGGGGTGAAGCCCCTCTATGCTACTATTACCTTTTTTTTTTATAAGAAAAGCCTATGGGAAAATTCCAAACTTTGAGATGCTGTAACTTTGGTAATAGTTAGGCAGAGGAGGGGACCAATCTCCAATCACTATCGCAACTTTTTATGAAAAACATCACACCAAAACGCTACACCAAATTACTCTACAAACAAACAATTACTAATCACACATCACATAAATCGAACAAACAACACAAACACAAATCCTCGACATATATCCTAACTCTCCTCACCGACGAAAAAACAACGTACTACACAAGCCCTCAAAGATTATTAAAACTCCTATAGACTTTTCATTTTTGATCCATCAATGTTAGGTCTCATTTCAGGCCCTCTAATTCAAGTTATGATAAGTTTTGTTAGGTATACACAGAGAAAATCTATGTAGAATTAACCAATCTTATCATAACATAATCTGAACTAGGATAACCCTAAAATGAGGCCCACTAATTTTTTTTATAAGAAAGTCTATGGGAAAATTTTAAAGTTTGAGAGGCTCTAACTTTTTTTCCTAAAGACTTAAATCATTTTCGTTTTCTTTAAGCTTTATTATTATTTCTTTTAGAGTAGGCCCTATATCCTGTGATTTAAAAAAAAAAAAAAATTTTATAAGAAAATATATACTATGAGATTTTTTACAACTTTGAGAGGCTAGCTATAACTTTTTTTCATAAAGAGAGTGACGAATTTCGTTTTCATTATCTTTTTAGAGCATATCCTGTGATTTTTATAAAAATCCGGATTGACACCCCTCTGCACTACAATTACGGTAACTTTCTTTCCTAAAGACATCAGTTATTTTCATTTTTTTTATTCATTATTTTTTTAGAGTCTATCTTGTGATTTTTATCAAAATTGGAGGTGAAGATGCTTTGTGCTACTATTACCATTTTTATTTTATTATTCTTCATTATTACTCTTTTAAGTCTATCCTGTGATTTTTATAAAAATCGGTGATGCTGTGGTTTTGCTCTACTTTTACCATTTTTTTTTTATTATTGTACAAAAATTAAGCTTTCTATTCTTTTATGTACAATTTATATTCCTAGTGTTGGAAAGAGTAGAAACAATGAGTGATTGTGCCAACTGAAATTATCACCCTGAAATTCTTAGTCATAATACTGATGCACCATTTTCAAATATTTCTACTTCGTATACGTGTACCAAAGCGTTAATTCAACAAGACTGACATCTAGGCCTCTAAATTTTCAATTTCTGTAAGAGTGGAATCTTCCTTTTCAATCAGTGTTGCGCACAAAGGACAAATAAAGAAAATCTAACTTAATATAAAATATGTAAAATTGGAAAATATTCTACACCTTCCACTGTTTAATTAGTTTGAATAATTACTCGCTGATCTATTTTAAACCCATTTAAATTATCATAACATATCATAAGTTCGATTGGTGCGAGTCATAATATTATTTTTAGCCCTATCAGCTTAAGTTTATGAACGTAGTCTTTGCTCGAGCCGAGTAATAGTGACACAAAATCAAGACCATGTTGCTAACCTGTGTTCTATCTGTTACCTTAATAAAAGTACATTTTGATTTTGTTTTGTCAATTGTTAAGCCATTTAAGTTTATAAATTAGTTAAATCAAACATAAAAGTGATTTTAAATGAAATTATTTTTAACCAGAGCAAAAAGGTAGTAATTATTTTTAACTACTTACTTGTTTACTTGTTTCAGTTTTCGTTGCAGCCACCATCTCGGGCAAATTTGCAACTGTTCATAGAACTTCCTCAAATCAGAAAAGGTAGAAAAAGATCCATGATTTCATCAGCTACCAAGGTAATTGAAATTCATTGTCATAATTAAATCAGATTTATAAAATTTATATCTTTCAAAATTTTATAATAGTATTTGCCGGAAAAAGAAAAGAAAGAACATTAAATAAATCAAAATTGAGAGAAAGAATATCACAAGTATTTATCAAATGTTGTCTATGAACCCGAAAAGTTGGACACTCAATGAAAAGATGTTGTAAAGTAAGTCTCACATTACAGTGTACACAAATAGACGGAGGTCTATTTTCAAAAAAGTGTGCATGAGTCAACTTTGTGGTGCACATCCTCAATCTAGCCAAAATTACTTGATTTCTCCTTCCAATGTTGTAGGTACAAATAAGAAAATAAGAACAAATATTCCTTGAGTAGCCATTGAGTAAGGGTGTGTTTCTTTTTACTCTGTGTATTTTCAAGTTAGCAAATTAGTGTTGTGTATCTAACTGTGGTTTTTTGAAATTTTTATACTTATCTTTGTGATTATTTCTGTTGTTAATTTATTTTCGTTGAATATTAGAGTAGGGAAATGTTTGATAGCCTAACCCTAGGCTATAATAGTTAAGAGATTTACTGTATACTGTGTGTTTGCAGCTTTATTTACATTATTAAATACTTTTTCTGTATTTAACTACAGTCATTAACAATTGTAATATTAATTTTATGACAATTTAAATTAAATTAATTTGCCAGATTCATAGGCTAAAGTTAGGCTTTCTTGATCATTTTTAAATAGACTTAACCTAGGGCCTAGGTTATAAAAACTATTATATACTTCTACATATATATATCTCTTCTATTTTAGTTTTATTTTAGGATATAAAAACTATTAGCTATATACAGTATTTTTTATTTATTATTTAGCGGAATTTATATTTTTTTTAGAATTTATATTTTGGTCTACATGTGATATTCAGTTTCACTAAATTTCACTAAAAAATTACAATAAGGACTTACCACAACTGTGGACTCACTTGAGATTCAATAGCGGTACTAATTCGTTGTGTTGTGAAATCAAAAATTTAATAATCAAAATGTAAAAGGGTATAGAGGTAAATTGTCTTATTTCTTCATTTCTTTTCAAATATTTTTAATATCAACCTATCTCTATTCTATTTACCTTCAACTCACTTATCAAGTTACCCTAACTAAGATTTTTAAGTGCTAGGTTACAAAAGCCACAAGGCTGAGTTATCTAAGGGCTATCAAGATCTTATTCAAAGAGCAAAAATTCTTTGAAAACAACAAATTCAGGTAAGGCTAATGTAGATACACAATTGTACTTATATATCATTTTTTAATTATTATATCTTTCAAAGAATTTTTGTAATTAATTTAATCTGCTTTAGATTAAATTTTCGTCAATTGTGTAATCTATATTGGTCTCAACGAACGGGTTTGTTGCAAGTTCTTGATAACTCGTGGCTATCAATTGCAAATTAAGGCGTTTTCGATTTTGCACTTTTGCTAACGAAATTTAGGAAAATGCTAAAAAGTCAATTTAAAATTAAGGTTTATTTGAACATATGAAAATATTAGAGACGGTAGAAGCCACATGGGCCTATCGAGACTAGCCTATTGGCGTTTTTGTCCTAAGTTTAGTTAGTCCTAGTGTATTTAATTCAAAATTTGGTATGAGAGTTAGATAAGCAATGCATCATTGCCTAACCATTCCATTAACAGTGATTTCCTAAAAAATTGGAGCTCAAACTTAGGCCTAGTTAGGCCTAGTCATTTTCAACGCTCAATAATTTGTTTTTGCTGTGGTTCTTCTAAACCTTTCAAACTCAATCATAATTTGGCTGGTGGTTAAGCCATATCTCATTTTTCCTCAAAAATTCAATTTCAAAGCTAGGCATTCTAGGCCTAGATAACTTTCAACTTCAAATTTTTAGTTTTTTTTGGTCTAATAGACCTTTTTCATTCAAATCAAATAATTTGGGCCCTGGTGGTAGGCTATCTTTCATTATTTTCATCTTTCTTCAAGGTTTCTTGTTCCTTGGGTCAATTTCTAGCAAATTTCAGGGAAAAATGTTGACCGCCAGAGATACAAGCCCTCTTGATAGAGTTATAAAATCTAAGCCTATAGTTCAAACCATTTCATCCCTCAGAGGCACAAGTAGATATTTATTTATCTTAGTCAGATAGAGAGTAGGCCTAAAGATAATAATAAAAGATATTAGATGCAGTTTAGGTAAAAGATCTTGAGAGGAAGTAGAGTCCTTGTTAAAAGATATTAAACAAAAGGATACAAATACTTATAAAAATATTTATGATAATGAAAATAAACTTTCCATTCCTGAGTTTCATAATAAGTTGTGTAATCAGATTCAGTTACCAATGCTCAATTAAATCAAAATTAAGTGAATTAAAATCTAAAGGGGATCAAAATGCACCCTCCAAAAAATACTTGCTTCTCATTTCAGTGAATCTGTTCTTAGAACTATAGATTGTGGTTTCTTTTGAGGGCAATGAAACTGAAAAGTTTGCTAATAAAACCTTCATTTCAAAATTAAGAGTTCCTTAGATTTACAGAAAAATTTAAGTGAATCCATTAAACTTCAATGCCTAAAAAATAAATTAAAGGGATATGCGTACTCTCTGATTCAGAATCTATTAGTGGTATAATTATAATAAGGCTCTTGAACTTTTAGACAAAGAGTTTTTAGACGAAAATTTCATGCTTTGCATGAAATTATTTAAAAGGATGATCAACTTAAAACCACTATTTGAACCAACGTATAATGCGACAAGGGTTTACTTAAAATAATATCAGAAATTAATATATGAACTTGAGAGTTTACCTCAAATATCTTGAAGAGTCTACAGGATTAGTAGTACTTTTATCAAAGTTTAATTAAAAATTACCTAATGTGGTAGTAAAGGAATTACTCGCAAGTTGAATACCAATTTCCCCGATTTAAATCAATATTCGATTAGCTCGATAATGAAGTTATCAAAAATATTGTTAAACGTCAAATCATAATAGTCAAAATTTTCCAAATTTCCTCCCCGTAATACTTATTCCAAATTTAAATTATAAATACTTCGGATAAGCCTAATTTTAAATTTTAAAAAATAATGAACAAATCAAAGGATGATTTGAATTAAAAAGTTGGTTGAAAAGACATGACTCTAAATTTCTGCTTTGCAGACTTTTCAAAACTCATACTAATGAAAAGTTAGTGGAAATGAAGCTTCCCCCATAGTATTGATTCTTCCACTTCTAAAATCAAAGGTTATTCAAAATCATGTAAGTTTTTGTTCATCCCAAGGCCATGTGATGACCAATTGCAATGTTTTATCAAACCTATGATTTAAGAATTAAAAGATGTATAAATGAGTCTATGCAGTAATTGCTCAAGCTCTAAACATACTGCAAATCAATGTCCTGGACTGGAGGAGCAACTTTTCTTTCAGTGGCCAAAGTTTGCAATAAAGAAGTCATATACTGCTCTTCTGTAAGCAAAGGAAAATTCCACCCTCACAAATGTATGTCTTAGTTTTTGCCAAAGTACCAACAATTTATATTTGTTACCATCATTTACTATAAGGATTGGTAGAGGTAAAATTTCGGCTTCAGTTGATGCCTAGTCGACTGTTGCTCACAGAGGTCCTACCTTTCTAAAAGAGTCTTGGATAAACTCAATATATCTATAAGAGAATGCATCAAAGCACTCAATACGATATAAAAACCTATTTAGGTGTTAATATCCGCCGCAGTTTGAAAGAGACTGTTCCTTGATGTATATATGGACCAGTCTTGTTTCACACCCTTTCCTCTTTTGGTTGATGAGGATCTTCCAATTAAATTATGAGATTAGTTCGTAGATCAAGCCAGGTTCTAATTAATTTAAAAAATAAATCTTATAAATTGGCTGATTCTGGCTTTAAAGAGTCTAATAAACTCATTTTTTGATTTGGATGCCCTAATAGGCATTGATTAATTGAGTATTTCCCTCAACTAGAATTGAATTAAAATGTATGAGTGGATCCTGCTTTAAGTTAAGAGATGGTTCTATTTTCCAATTTGGAAATATTACTATTTTTATATCAAATAATCAAATAATAGTTTCAAATCTACCGTTATTTGTTAAAATCAAAATCACATTCCATGTTCAAAATCAAAATCATTTGCAAGGTTAACCATACTTTGGTTAATGCGTCTTAAACCCTGTACATTCTTATTTAATCCTTGGTAAGTTCATATCCTAACTAATTTCAGAGGTAGAGCAAGGATTAGAAAACAAGTTAAATTCGAGACTTTAGGTAATGTATTTAAGCAAGATGATAAATATGATGAATGAATTTTGAAATAGATTGAAAAATTCAAGGTAGTATAGAGTTTTCAAAGACGGAAAATATCATATAGATCTTTCCATGGATTGAAGATAAACCTTCCCTTGTTGGCCATCAAACTATGACATTGCTCTTTCAGTACTTAATAGAGTTCATGAAAATTTAGAAAGAAAAGATTTAGTTAAAGCCTATGATGATGTCTTTCAGCAAAGTTAGCTGATGGTATTTTTGAAGAGTTCAGAGTATCTTCTTCTGAGTATAAAAATTATATTTGGGTTCCTCACAGACCTGTTATCAAAACTGATGAACAAGTATCAACAAAGGTCAGGCCTGTGTTTTTAAACTGTTCTCTTAAAACTAACTCTTTATCCCATCTCTAAATGAGGCAGCCTATACTGGACCAGATCTTATGTCTTCCTTATTAGGACATTTATTCCGGTTCAGATCAAATCAGTTTGTTATGGTTTCGGATATAAAACAAGCCTTCCTTCAGATTAAGTTAAAAACTATCGAAGACCGCAATCGCTTTTGCTTTTTTTGGAATAGTAATGGTCAGTTAAAGGCTTATCGATACTCAACCATTGTTTTTGGTTTCACATCCTCACCTTTCATCCTCAATTAAATCATCAAGCATCATGCTCAGTCTTATAATGATGATGCATGTACTCAGATTCTATTGAATAATTTTTTTGTTGATAATTTAATTATTAGTGGCAATGGATCCACAACTTTTAAAGGAACTTTATCATGAATGCCAACAAAAGAATGGAAGATGGTGGTTATCCATCTTAGAAGTTGGGACTCTAAAAATGATCAATTAAGAGCTGTTATGGAAGAAGAAGGGTAGAATAGTTTCAGCATCAGGAACCAGAGATTAAGGTTCTTGGATATCTTTTTAATCCTCTTTACAGATAAGTTAAAACTAGTAAAATTTTCGATTAATGCTGATGCAAATACCCAAGATTGTTGTTATCAGCTGTGTCCAAGGTTTTTTGATCCTTTAAATATCTTTTACCCGTAACTTTAAGAGGTCGGCTATTAAATTAGGAAATTATGAAAATTAGGTCTCAATTGGGATGAAAAGGTCCCTGCCGATGTTTTAGTTTCCTGGTCTTCTCTATGTTAAAAATTAAATTAAATTACATAATATATTGAAATTGAAAGGTGTGCTTTCTCACCTTCTTCCCTCAAAAACCCCCCTAATTTTGTGATGCCTCAACATCTTGTTATGGTTTTGCAGTTTATAGTATAGGTCAAGTTTCTAATTTAATATTTTCAAAGGCCAAGGTGGCCCCTCTCAATCTAGGCTTTGACCTCTTTAAGAGTTGTTTGTCTGTGTTTCTTAATTTTCAAGTTGTAATCCAAAGCAATAATTATCAGAATTTCCTAATATTCAGTTCAAAGGCATAAAGGTTGTTTGTAGATGCCAAATAGTTCTTTCATGGCTCCTGTCTGGGAAGAGCAAAATATAAAATATTTTTTGTAAAAATAGGCTCTCAAAGGAAATTTATCAAATCAAAAATCAAGGTTGAAAGCCAGGATACAAAGTATCCATCTTATGCCTACCATCAATACTGCTTGAAAACGCCAGGTAGATCTGATTACGCAGAGGTGTACAACCTCTACTTTTCCTTTCAAAACATTGCCATTATGGCTAAAGGGTCCTTCTTAAATTCTTCTAGATCAATCTCAATGGCCTATTAGTAAACTTAAATGTTTGTCTGAGGCCATTAAGGAAAAGATTTTACAATGTCACACATCTGTTGGTTGTTACTCAGTCTTTGTTACCCTTTAAAGCACTACTCAAGTGTGCATAGGCCTTTTTAAAGTAACTTCAAAAATATTCAATATTCATTTAGCAGAAGTAAGGGACTGGATGAATGATTGTGATAGAAAGCCCAAACTCTATGTTGAAAGATAATGCAAACAGCATTGGTTTTTCTAAGAGGAGATATTTTTCTCCAAAATCCTAAAAGGGATGAAATTCCACTGCTGGTTTAATCAACTTAATTTATTCATAGATGATAAAGGCCTCATCCGATGCAAAGGGAGAATTGCAATACACTTTTATATAAAGATGGATGTGATAAATCCAATTTTCTTGGCAAGGTCATCATCTCACTAGATAATCATAAGAGATTTTCATTCTAGATGTTCCAACACTTGGGTGTTCAAACCACTATCAATTTTCATCAGAGCTCATGGCTTCTGGATTACCAAGGCCAGGCCAGGCCTGTAAAGAATGTTTTTGTCAGACTGTATAGTTTGCAAAAAATTTAAACAGTAATACCCTTTAAATATCCAAAAAATGACTAATCTTCTCATCATAGAGTTAATTTTGTGCGTCTTTTGAGCAACTGGCGTGGACTTTACAGGACATCTCGTTGTAAGATTAATGATAAGGAATTTTCAAAAAAATGTATCTATTAATTTACAATTAATTAATTAAATATCAGAGCTATTTATGTTGATGTCCTTCCAGAAATGTCCATTGAATCCTTTTTACTTTCATTCCAACGTTTTCACAAATATATATGGCATACATTCCAATTTGTACTCAGATAATGCCAGGAATTCCAAACAAGGTGGAAATAAACTGTTAGAATCTTTGTCTTCAGATATGTTTCCCAGCGAACATATGCTATCATAACAACAAAACATTACAAGATTCCAATCTATTCAGTTGGGTGGGATCAGTTTGAGAGAGAATGATACGAACAGTTAAGGGATGTCTCTCATAAAAACTATAGTAAAACAACCTTAACCTACTTTCAACCTGTTAACAAGTATTTCAAATATTACCAATGTTATCCAATTCAAGACTTTAAACTCTATAGGTCATCAGATAATGATTTTGAAGTTATTGCTCCAAATTCCTTTTTGAAGCCCTATTATGGCAATTTAAACCTCATATTCAATGAAGTTTCCACCCCCCATATGGAAACCTTCCTCCCTCACAACAAGACTTAGCCATAACTCTAACTGCTCAAGAAGAGTTTAGAGACTTTCAGGAAATTATGGTATGAGTCTTACCTATTAAATTTGCGCCAAACAAGTAGAAATCTCTATCAGTCAGAGTGGACCAACAGAATTAAGATTGGAGATATAGTTCCTGATACACACACCTAATAAGCTAGACCCTTCTGGGTTTGGGAGAGTTCTGGAGTCTTGTTGGTGATGACAATAAAGATCAGGAGTGTGGTTTATAAAAGTGGAGATGACAAACCTGTCATTCTTACTATTTGTCATCTCTACCCTTGGAGTTATCTAATACCCACTCTGTTCTCCAGTGGAGAAACTAATGCTGAAGCAAGCAGTGATCTCTTCAATTCAGATGGTCAAAACAATGAAAATACAGATCAAGTTGATCCCTCAAATTCAAATTCAGTTATTCAACTTAATAGTGATACTGCTATTTAGATGTACAGCCTTCAAAGCTTCAGTATAAATTCACCTCAAACTTGACTCTCCATAACAGAATCAAAATCTCAGCTCAATTCACGTCAAAGAAAGACCTCTTAGACAGGCTGCTGTCAAGTGTCAAGATTTCCTTCAAATAAATTTTATCTTTTTTTGTAAAAAAATTAATTCTTTTAATTGCAATGGTTTTCATTGCAACTCTTCAGTGGGAGGATATAAAAACTATTATATACTTCCACATATATATCTTCTATTTTGCTCATTTTAGTATTTTATTTTAGGATATAAAAACTATTAGCTATATACAGATCTTTTATTCATTATTTAGCGAAATTTATATTTTGGTCTACATGTGATATTCATTTTCACTAAATTTCACTAAAAAATTACAATAAAGACTTACCACAACTGTGGACTCACTTGAGATTCAATAGCGGTAATAATTCGTTGTGTTGTGAAATCAAAAATTTAATAATCAAAATGTAAAAGGGTATAGAGGTAAATTGTCTTATTTCTTCATTTCTTTTCAAATATTTTTACTATCAACCTATCTCTATTCTATTTACCTTCAACTCACTTATCAATTTACCCTACTAAGATTTTTAAGTGCTAGGTTACAAAAGCCACAAGCTGAGTTATCTAGATCTACAAGAACTTATTCAAAGAGCAAAAATTCTTTGAAAACAACAAATTCAGGTAAGGCTAATGTAGATACACAATTGTACTTATATATCATTTTTTAATTATTATAAGGTTACGCTAGATTCAAACTTGTTTAAAATTTTAACTTGTTATAAGATATTAGTTTATTTCTTTTTAGGTTTTAGTGATATTTAGTTAACTGTAGTTGGTAGAATAATAGGTACAAGTTAGTAAAGTTAATAATAATTTAAGGTATTATGCTCTATGCTGTGATAGTTGTGGTACTGTGAGAGGTGAATGTATGAATAGCTGCCCTGTTTGTGTTTTGAATGCAGATAACGTGTTTTTAAGGAAGGATATTGCAAGACTGAGTGAAAATGTGAATGAATTGAATGATTTGGTATTTAAGTTGAGAAAGGAGGGAAGTGTTAGGAATAAAAGTAGAAGGGATGTCGAGAAGATGAGAGAGTGAGATACAAGGGTAGAGAGGAAAAGTGATTCACTTAGGCAGAAAGATGAGAGGAAAAAGGCTATAGTAGTTGTTAATAGGTCTGCAGATAAATGGAGAGTTGTAGGGAATAGAAATAACAAGATTAGGATCTCGAAAGTCAGTCAGCCTGTGACCTGCAATGACAGGCTTGACTGTTGTACAAAGCAAAGTTTTCTTGTAAAATATTTTTTAGTTAATTTTAAATACTTTTCAAGATTTTGATGCCAAGAAGTAAAACTAATATTCTTGAAAAAATTTCATAAAATATACCTGGTAAAAGCAACAGTAAAAATGAGCATAAATTTAGATTTTGGTAATGCATTTATTAAACTTTTAACTAAATTTTTAATTAATTAATTTTATAATGTATTAGTTTATCTCAAATTTTAATATTTAAAATTTAAAATTTACTTAGGTAAAATTTCCATATTTCATTCTTGGTTCAAAGTTACAAATATAATATAAGAAGATTGAAGTATTTTGTCTCCAACAAGAAATAATTTCAGGAGATGGAAGCAGCTTTGTTTAACTTTGGACAATTTTTTTCCACGAGGCGAAGGCCTTGTTCCCTTTTTTTTTTATATATGTAATAGCACAGTCTAATAATATAGTTAACGCAATGTCAAAAAAACCGCCTTACTTGTAGTAAGCTTATAGTAGAAACCAACGAACGAACGAACATTCGTGTGCGAAAGAAAACGTACATATTGGTCGATGTGTCTAGTTATATTATATTATATAGTATATATTATTAATATATATATATATATATTATATTATTATATATTTATTATATATATATATTATGTATATAATATATCTTTATATTTTGATTTATATATATATTATATATATATATAAATATATATTATATATATATTGCGTTATATTATTCACGGTGATACTGAGTACAACTACCAAATTTATTCACAGATAATGACAATTTCATAAAAATTCAACAAAACGTCCTGTTAGGTGAATCGCAAATTCTTCAATAATAATAATAATAGCAACATACGACGTCATTACTTTGCCACAAATGTAAATAAAACACACCCAAATTCATTAATCTCTTTAAAAGGACTCAAAAGATATTGTAAAAAAAAAAATGAACAAAAACGTAAAATGAGACTGAAAAAAGTTATAAAGTCTCAAAATTTCATATTTAAAACTCATTTACCGTCAGATGCTTTTAAAAAAAATAAAAAAAAATTATAGGCAATTTTATAGCAATCCCTTATGTTAAATGAGTTCAAAATAAATGAGTTTTGTTTCTTACAAAATTTAGAGAGTTGTTTTGATAAATTCCTCAGGTAAAATGTTTTTTTAGATTGTATCAAAATTTTGTCTTAATTGTTTGAGTTTTAAAATCGTGGCTTGGCAGGGAATTTTAAAATTTTATGATTGATAACAACAGGCAACACATATTAAATGTTATTTTCTTAACAATAAAAATTACTAATTCCCTGCTCAGGTAGGCGTTAAGGGTCCGTTTTTATGGAATCA
Organism: Trachelipus rathkii; assembly: GCA_015478945.1. Lineage (NCBI taxonomy): Eukaryota > Metazoa > Arthropoda > Malacostraca > Isopoda > Trachelipodidae > Trachelipus > Trachelipus rathkii. Next base: position 63,263 of record JABUQX010014553.1, read on the forward strand.
AGTCCTAGGCATGAGAAAATTGTTACCAAATTTGCGATATTTTTGAAATTTAAAAACTTCAAAAAAAAAATTATATGTTGTAACTAAAAATCACAGTTTTAACATATTTAAACCAAAATAAGTTTTGAATTTGATGAGTGATTAAGTATTTTTTTGATAGGACAAGCTGCGTCATCTGACCCAATTCTGAAGCTTTTTTAAGCTCGAAAAAATATAATAGATATTTAAATATATTTAATAAAAATCTTTAAGTTTTCACGTAGTCAAACAAACAATCAACAATTAATTATATTTTATATCAAATTAACAAAAGAATTCGAAAAAAAACACCGAAGGAGCTTTCAAAATAGGGTCCTAATAAAGGCTTTTGTTTACTAAATTTAGTTCAAAAAAATTCCGCATTATGACGTCATGTGTAAGGCATTTATGAATGGAAATTTTCAGTTTGCTTTGACTATAGTATTAGATTGTGGTAATAGTTCTTAAAAAACATGTTTAACAGCTAAAACAACTATAGCGGACTCTAATTTTACTTCAAGCCCAAATCATCCTGAGAATTTTGGAATAAATGCTACGTCTTTAGAAGGAAAACTGCATGAAATAAAGGTGACACTTGGTTGTTTTCTTAGTTATAAATCTCCTTCTAATTTACCTGAAATGTATTAAAAAAAATAAACCCTGCAAAAAATTTATTTAATTTTAAAGTTTTTATAATATAAAACCAAAAACCTTAAGCTAAGCACATAGGCTTACTTTATAGATAGGCTAGATTTATTATGCTCATATTTTCTATGCTTGAATAATTTGTATTTTGAGACTAAATTTGGCTCATTCAGCAATTGAACAGTCTTTCTCATTTCCGCCATTTTATATTTGTATTCAGCCAATGTTTTTTATATAGGGCGAACGCTTGAATATTAGTTTGTACTGAATTAGGATAAATTATAACAGATGAAAGATCAATGAATTTTTTTAATAACCATGATTGGATTGCTGCAACCTTTTTTTTATCAAATAAGTATCACATATTACATAAACTAGCCTCATTTTTATAATTCAGTCATTGTCTTTCATTTAGTCAATTCTTTGACTATTTTTTTCCTACTGAATTGTTACTCCATAGGCTAGTTTTATATTTGATATTTGAGATAAGTTGAGAGAGGAGGCAAAATTATTAATTAGTTACATTTATTTTTATGGTGATTGTTTAGTTCAGGTCAATCACCTTTTTAGATATCTTGCAAGCATCATTTCTTATAACGAGAGCTCTATCTTCATTTCGCCAGTTATAAGATTATAACTTTTAAAGAAATTTATACGATCCAATGGTTATTTGTAGTATAGTTATATTGCAGTATTGCTTTGAGCCTATGAATGCGATACGGTTTGATAAGATTTCAAAATAGCAATAGAAAGAACGAATAGATCAGGGTGAGGGAATAATGTGGATAGGATAGATAGATAGATTGGTTTACAAATATTGATTCAAATGTGATTGTGCATGTGGGTACAGATGATATAGGATCATAGAAGGTCAGAAGAATTAACAACAGATTATAGGAAGGTTAGATTCAGAAGAGGAAAGCTAGTGGAAGAAGGTCATGGTTTTGAGATTTTAACCTAGGTTGGTGTGGGTCAGCAATGGGAAAGTTGGGCTTTAGGTGTAAATGAGGGTTAGGAAATTAGGCTGATTTCAGAAAAATTTAGGGTTTTTGTTTGAATTTTCTTGGAGTTAGAATTTCTGGACAAGAATTTTAGGCAGAAGACGGGGTTCACTTGAGTACGTAAAGGTGTTGAGTTTTCGGAGCATGTTCAGTTTTTTGGAGGATCTTGGTCTATCAAAAAACTAGGTTAAGTTGGGGTGATTGGCTAAAATTGGTACTGAATAATTATACGGCAAACGGTAACGGTAAAGTTGGTGAGGATAAATAAAATAGCGTTGCCTTACAGACTCAAATAAAGATGATAGCAATATAGTAATATCAATGATTTTTCTACAGACAAATCCTCATAGCCTTAGAAATAAAAGGGATAATCTGATTAGTTATACCATAAAGGAGAATCTTGATATTATTTGCATAACTGAGGCATGGGTTTAATGTTGAATTGTAATGGAGACTCTTTCAGGAATATGAGAATAGACATGAAATACTTTAGTTTATTCCAGCTTAAGGAAAAGAAAGGTGATGTGTGGCTCTTTATTTTAAAAGCAATGTTTTAATCTGTGTTAATGATGAATTAAAAACTAATCATGATGTTTGAATTCTGTGTGGGTAGTATATCCCTATGTAGGAATAACATACAGAATATGGGCGATTTTATAGACCTCTGACAGAGTCAGAATTAGAAGCGGAAATGGTGAAGACATTGAGACAGCATTCACAAAGCGAAAAAGGTTATATGTCATAATCAGATGATTCTATTTTCCTGGCATGTGCAATGGGATTCTTTGTCTAATATGGACCCATATTAATTCTGTATTTGTAAATAATATACTAGATAAGTTATTTGGACAGATGGCTCACGAACCTACCAAAAATAAACACGATTCACTGTTAGACTTAATATTAATTAACGAGATATTGTGACTGATGAGGTTGAGTTCAGGGAAATTTAGGGAATTAGTGTCGTAATATAATTAGTTTTAAACATGAATGGTGAACATCTGTGTCAATTGTAAGTTATTAGGAAAGAGAGCTTAGATTTCGAAACGGCGATTTTTCTAAATTTTCAGACATGCTTAGTATAATTGACTAAGATAAAGAGTTTAAAGACCAAAACTGTTTTATCATGTGGGAACATTTTAAACAAATTTTGATGAATATTGAGTCAGTATGTTTTAATTTTTCATAGATAAACAAATTAGGGTGGCGAAGAGAAAACCTGTTTGGTGGAATAGAGAGATAAGAGAGAGAAAATCAATGAAAAGCATATATGTTTTAAAATATTCAAGGGTAGTATTAGGGAGGAGGATTTAGAAAATTATAGGAAAAATAGAAATTAACTTAACCAATTAATAAGAAATGCAAAGAGAGAGACAGAAATTAATTTAGCAGTGAATAGTAATAAGGATCCGAAGAAGTTTTTTAGCTTTTATAAACTTAAAAGCAGGGTTGGTGATTTTTTTTTTTGACTTTTTTAGGAAAAAAATCAATTTTTGATTTTTTCAACTTTTTAATTTTTTCAGATTCGTGACATCACGCGAAATACAATTTGTAAACAAACTTTTTTTAAGTTAATTCGATATAGTATTATTTTTTAAGTGATTTATTCATTTAATATAAATCAAAATGGAAAATCAGGAAGGAAGTGTAACTGTGAAACAAAAAAAAATTGTGTTTATACTAAATTTTACTTTGGTTCTGTGCTGGCACGAAAAAAATCAAATGAAAATAATCAAGATCAACTGATTTTTTTTTACTTAATTTTTTTTTTTAAAAAAAAATTATGATTATTTTGACTTTTTTGTTTTTTTAGTTAATTTTTACACTTTATATATATATATATATATGAGATATATTATATATATTATATATAGTATATTATATATATATATATATATATATATATTATATATATAATATTTTATATATATATATATATATATATATATATATATATATATTATATATATATATATATATATATATATATATATTATTATTATATATATATTATATATATATATATTTATATTATATATATATATATATTATATATATATATATAGTATATTATATATATATATATATATATACTATTATATATAAGAGAGAGAGAGAGGAGAGAGAGAGAGTGTGGGATCGCCTACTTCAAAAAAGTAGTTCCGTTATCGTTGCTCCGTTACTCGGAAAAAGTATTCGTTATCGTTATTCGTTTCTATTGAGAGGAGAGATACAGTACGAAGTGCTGTTACTTCCCGTTTACTTTTGCTTTTGCTACGAAATTAATTTACTGTATTTAGGCAATTCTATTGGTTTGTGTATATTCAATTTTCAACATTATCATGTATTATTAAAAAACAACATAACCTATATAAGACCCTAGCGCACTCAAGACTTAGTCAGCCCTTTAAATCCACAAAGGGATTTAATTGCACAAGCCACTTCTGGCATTCGCAACTTTCTACTACAACTGCTGTCATCCGTTTGCTTTTCATCCAACATATATCGCTAAATATTTAAATCTCAGACACTTGTTTCATGCTGCTCAGCGATTTAACATAAACTCAATACGAGGACTGTGGCTATTCACAACAAATACGGTTACTCTTTCTACCCTTTTTCCAAACATAGTCTTTTACACACCTGGCAATCTCTCTAACCATGCTCTCCTCTTTCAGATTTGCACTGTCAAAAAAAAATCATGCGTTTTTATATCTCCCCTAGCCGAATTTACACAACTGACAGTCAAACTTGTCGCTGTCCTCAAATTTTGGTACTTCTTTTCTTTCGTTATCTTTCATGAAGAACACCCTGTTTTCTTTCACAAAACAAACATCTAATAGGTTAGGTGTTCTGAAACGTGTTTAGCGAACTTTCAAACTTACTCAGTTACTTGCTATGTTTAAATTAATGCGGTCTTTGCCTAACTTTTGTGTAATGCATCACATATTGGTGTGGGTTTCATTCATACTGACGTTTTTGTGAAAGGATGAATCTAGCGGTTTTTTCAATATCAACTCTCTTACTGACTGCTAATGACTCTAATTTATATCTAACTGTCAAAGCTGTTTTTCATATCTCTTTACACTATCGCGTTATTGGGCAGTGATACACGTGTTTCCATATACTCTTTATGGAAGGATAACATTCTTTAAATATACTATGGGATTCCGGTTTTCATTCATTCTTAAATTTTCTTCTACTCAATTTCGCAGAGTTATGCCAAATATTCATTCTTTTTAGTGGCATCTAACAAAGTTTTCAATAAGTTTTCCCAGTGCCTCCGTTTCCTTATTTCCTTTGATTACACATTTTAAGAAAGCGTGTATCGAGGATGTGGTGATCTGTGGTTATTGGGTATGAATTCCTTCTTACAACTCTAATGGGTTTATGTGGAGTTCTTACTTTCCCTACGGCAGAGGGATATAAGATACGTATAGGATACTATGGTATTATATATTAGTAATATATATATATAATATATATCTATATATATATATAATATATATATATTATATATATCATATATATATATTGTAGTATATATTATTATATTATATATATCTATATATATATATATACCTATATATTATATATATTATATATAAATATATTAATATATTATATATATATTATATATATATATATATATTAGTATATATATATGTATTATATATATATATATTATTATATATGTACTTGACTATAAGTTCTGCTCTGTAAAGACTACTTTTTCAGCGTTCCTTAGTTTAAGAATTTTATTCAGGCAGCTGCTAAAGAGTTTTCACTACTAAAAATGTGCAAAGCAGGATTTACTATATACGTTGCTATGAAGTGAAAATCCTAAAATATATATAATATATATATATATATATATATATATATATACGTATATAGTATTATATATATATAATATATATTCATTAGTATATGATATATATATATATATATATATATATATTATATATATATATATTATATATATATATATATATAGTATAGGTAGAGAGAGAGAGAGAGAGAGAGAGACAGAGGCCACGCAGTCGTTACCATTATTATCGTTACTGCTGATTCAGGCAAGCACTAGAAGCAAATTGCTTTGATGCGTGGAGCACTGCAGAAATACTCAGCTTTCGCAATTCGCAAAGTCGCATAGCGCAAGTCATCATCAAGGCATAGTTGGAAGATATCTGGAACAAATTAAGTGACAATCTGACAGAGTAGGTTCCTTTCCGCAATGAGCAGGTCGTTAGCTATGTCTGCCAAATACTACAGCCTCTCCTCGTCGCCTTTACTGCCATAGACAAGAACGCTTTAGTGGATAAGGAGTGCACCGTCTCCGTTTTGCCAGCGATGAAAACGTCTCATTTTCCTTGAGGGCGTAAATTAACGTTTAAAAACTAGTATTATGGCTGCATTGTGGTTGCTTTAATTTTAACGTTTTTCGTGTTTGATTATCTTAAGGAGCGATAGAGTGAGGTACATTTAATTTAATGGATATGTTTTGTCTTTAATTACAAAAAAGCGACCTCAAGCTTACCGAAGGCATAGAAAAGCTTCGTCCAAGAGACAGACGGAGTGAGTGATTCGGAGTGTGGCACAGATATCAAGGAGTTGACCCTAAGACCGTGAAGTTGGACGCTTTTTAATTCTCTGTTCATGTTTTAATAATATGAAGATTATAATACTACTAAACTGACTACTATCTACTACTGACTTACTACTACTACTGTATACTACTACTATACTACTATACTACTACTATAATATAATAATAGAAATATAATATATATAAAATAATAATAATAATAAATAATGAATAATAATAAATAATAATCATAATAAGTATACATCGTAGGCCCTGCCGATCAGTTCATTGAGACAAAAAAAAGGAGATGAGTTGGGGTATATCATAACATCTGGGACGGAAGTTTATTGTAATAGTTCTAAATTCAATATTCATGAGAAAGAACAAAAGGTTCAAAAAAGTTTTTATTGTTTTTTAACATCAGTATTCAGGTGACATAAGCCATATAAAAATTTAGTATGGATCTGGTTCCATGATTGTTTTTTTTAATGATTGGTGTCATGCAACAATTTTATTATTTATTCAAGGGCGCCTTTATTAATAATACCTGTCTCACTCTCTATGAACACCCTTTTGCTGGTGATTTAAACTAACAATAACACATCATTGTGTCGAGCACTTAAGCCTATGGTTTTCTGCCTTTAGACTGGAACTGTTCATTACGCAGAAGGAATATTTCTCAGGAATTGCTGCAGCTTTCCTAGTAAGGGGAGGAAAGAAATTACAATATGTAGCAAAAGTTTTTGAAAGTCTAGGCATGTTTTCAATTAATTCTAGGAAAAAAATCTGTCAATTATTAGGAATATAGGGAGTGCGTTCTTTCTTAGATCCATGTTGCAACTACTTTACAATAATAAAGTTTTAATGAGAGTGCCATCAATAGAATAAATAAAATTTCTCCTATTTTATGAGTGTGTTTTAGTTCCCTCAATTCAGGATTGTCCTATATTTTCCTTTCAATTCAAGTGTATTGGTTTTGTGCTACCAGTTGAACTCCTCAGTGTTTTCCAACTGGCATTCTCACTTGCTAAGACCTTCTTTTAACTGGCTCCCAATGGAATTTCCTAACTAACTCAAAATCTTAGCCCTATTAATTCGTCGCTAAATTACTACATTATTGAGGCGTTTTTGTTTTTATTAGTAACTAGTTAAAAATACTTAAAACGGGACAAAATTTGACTGTTCAACTAAATGAAAGGGAACGCCCTGGAATTGAAAAAAGCGGTACTGTCCCGCCTAAAAGCGGGATTTAAAATTTGAAAATAGGTAATAAGTCAATAATAATAATAATGAAAAATAATAATAATAATATATAATAATAATAAATAATAATAATAATAATAATAATATAATGAATAATAATGAAGATATTTTAAATTGCTATGTCATTAGTAAATAAGAGATAAATGCTGCATTTCCGGGTTTTTTTAAAAACAAAAAAAAAAAGGAGAGAGAAACACCAAGGAAAAAAATGCTCTATATTCCGTTACAAATAAATGGAGAAACTGTAACGAAGTTACCATTTTGCCTCTCATAGTTCATTCTGATAATGTACCATTTTGTTTCCCACCTACCTCGCCTAAACGAATTCATGAGTAATGGTAACTGAAAATGAAGTTAAGTTGTTTGTGTAACTTGAATGCCATGTATCTCATACCCCTCTATATAATATACTACCTATATATATATGATAATACTTTCCAAATATATATATATATAGTATATAGTATATATATATATACTATATAATATCAATATATATAGATATTATATATATAGTATAATATTATATATATATCTACCTACCCTATAGTATAGTATATATAAATAGTCATAATCCTCTTATAAACACTTACCGATAGATTTTTTGCTTTAGACGGTATGAGAGACTCTTCCCAATTTCTTGGATTGTGGAAAATGATGCAGATAGCGTAACGAAGTGCGAGTTCAATCCTAGTTCCAAAGCAGCAAAGAATGAAAACCTAATACTAATATCTGTAGAACTATAAATAATAATAATAACATTGAATATAGGAACTATTATTAACAATAGCGATGAATTTAATGTTTAATTTTAAAATAATAAATAAGTAATAATAATATAATACATATAATATAATACTGCAATTTTTATTTATTTATCTACTTATTATTATTATTATATATTATTTTATTATTATTATTATTATATGAATTATCTATTATTATTATATTTTATTATTATTATATTATTATGTATTTGATTATGTATTATAATTAATATTTCATTGATTAGTTATTGATTATTTTATTATTATTATTATTATTAATAGTTATTATTATATTATTATTATTATCTATTATTATTATTATTATTAATTATTGGATTATTATTAGTTGATGCATGGAGAGTGATTTTTGCCAGAGTCAGAGGCTTTCCTGTCTAGAAGGCATGTTTTCCTTAGGCTGGCGATTATAAATACAAGTAATATATATATATATATTATATAATATATATCTTAGATACTACCCTATATATTTATATATATATATATTATATAATAGTATATATATAATATGTAATAACCCTTGAGAGTTAATAAGTGATACAGATGGAAAAGGGAGATAATTACTTTTTTATCTTTTATTCCTCAAGCAAGTCATATTAAATCAAATTAGATGAGGTAAAGTGATTAGATGTTCAGAAATTTTAAAAACGCATATGAATGTTGGTTGTTTACAAGCCATAGTATTTCATCGTCTCTAATAAATGGGTGAGAGTTAAATATAATAAGCACTCACAATAACAAATATTATTTCCGCGTCTTTGTCACTGAGCCGAAGTATTATAAATGGCGACCCTCCCTTTTTCTGCTGTAATCTGTAGGGCCGCCCTCTACCTCCAGCCTTCCTTTGCGTCGAAATGCAAGGCATTCGTGGGCGGCAGTTGCAGGTGACTCGTACTCTCACAAAATAGTGGCCATACAAAAACGCTCTGCTTAAATTACTCTTTCTCAATATATAGAATTAAATTCTAATCTGTAAATTTGAGATACAGAGCTTACATTCCATGAGAGGGTAAGCAATATTTATTGTTGAGGCAGAGGGAAATCTGCCGTCACAATGGTTATTTTTTTTTTTTTTTTTTTTCTTTTTTTTTTTTGTTGGTTAATGATTTGACATTAATATTCGACAACACAAATTCTATTTTTACAATATATTGTTACAAAATACATAAAGAACCTTCTTAATCCCCACCTCGGGGGTTTTTGACTATTTCAACTCTTCTATCACAGTCCCTCCCCGTCACATTTTATAAAGAACACGCGGGAATTTTTATTCACAACTATTAATATTTGGCAAACATGCTTTTTAGGCCGTAGGCTATTATAGGTAGAGGAAAGACAGACAGATGTTTATTCTTTTGGGAAGGATAAAGATATTAAAAGTGCAACATAACGTACTGTGCTAATTCTTAAGGACTTGACCATGCAGAACTTAAGAAGCTCCCCTTTTCCTCTCTTTCGTTTTTTTTTTTTTTTTTTTTTTTTTATTATTATTATGCTAGTAATATATTTTTTTTTTTTTATTTTAACGTTATTGTTTTCTTGCTTGGGTTTCAGCGGTCCCTTCTGGTGTGCTAGTGTTAATGAAGCATTTCTTGAAATTGTCTTAAATTTTCTCTGCAGCCATCTTTCCCTTGCTCTTAAAATATAAAACGTTATTCTTTTTTTTCGTAGAGCCGCCCTAAAAGGTCCGGAGTATGCTTTGCACAGTGTTCCCTACATATATATCCGTTTGATTTCGTTAATTACACTGGCTTTTGCCTTCGTAGAGATCCTTTCGGAACAAATATATTTTTTTATTTTTATATATAACATGTGGGCGCCAGAGCGCGCCTATGCGTTAAGGCCACTATATTTCTCAAATAGGCCGTCTTTGAACTGACGTGGCAGCTATGAGTGCTCCTTTCTGCAACAAGCTATCCTGGCACTGATCAGAAAATTTTTGGACGAATCATAGCACACTGGGGGTGACCCTTGTGTCAGTTAGAGGGTACTTATGCACAACAGTTACAGAGCCAAGGGCATAAAGTTATAGGCCATTTTATCTTCACTTCTCCCTATCATTATCATTGCACCTGTAGCGTAACTATGAGAGCTTGGTTCAATTTTTCCACTTTGCCGTTTACGTTTGGTGAGCTAGCGTTGTTGAAAAAATCTTATCTTGCCGAGGTAGGTTACATACGTCATTAAATAATTTGGCAGTGAACTGGCGTCTCCCCCGGTGGAGATGAGCTTTTTATAGAGCCACGAACGGAAAATTTCGCCACTAACACATTTTAATACCGGAGTCGAGCCGTTGCCGCTGGTTAAGAGGGTAGGCGAAAGGGTATTTCACTAGATGCTGTCGATAAAACAAGCAGGATAATTGAATCCGCATACTGCAAGGGTAACTTACACATCCAGGCATGGAGGTGTCGAATTTTTTCGAGACTTCCTTAAAGTCTGCCGAATTCTGGAGATATCCTTCTAACGCTCTTGTTTTTCTGACAGACATCACAACTCTGTATAAATTTCTTTACTCTACTTACTGCATAATTGAAGGCAAATCGCTTTCAAGATAGTAACGTCCGTTTAATTCCAAGGTGATTTGTATTATGGTATTTTCTTATGACATGCGTCGGCCCAGATGTTTCCGGCACGCAATATTCTAAGCTGTGCTGTAGAGATATCAACCGCCAATGATAGCTTTCGCAACGCGATGGACTAACACTTGTGGCAGGCCTATGAATCCACTAGTCTTCAGCCTACTTTATTAGGTCCCTTTATATAATGCATTCGAGTGCTGCTGTTCTATAGCATATGTCTTTGAAATCTTACCATCTTGAATTTTCTTCATCATTTCATTTAACCCTTTTTTTACTGTATAGTTATAGTATTTATCACAAACATCAAAGTCATTATTATCACCAGCTTGCTCTGGATATCATTGTTAGATTATCATTACTACTATAACTATACTACTACTAACTACCGATTATTACACTATTACCATCATTATTGATACTACGTACTACTATACTACTATAGATACTACTACTGACACATTGCCTGTTCATTTATTATTTTTATCATTATTGATTATTATTATTATTATTATATATGTATTTATTATGAGTTGACTTATTATTCGGGTTTTTGTATTATTTATTATTATTAATTATTATTATGTATTGATTATTATTATTATTTATTATTTTCATTTTATTATTGCCTATTTCTATTTATTATTTTTATTAATTATTATTATTATTATTGATTATTATTATTATTTTCATTACTTTTTGATTTTATTATTATTTTGTATTATTATTATTATTATTATTATTATTATTATGTAGTTTTTATTATTATAGGCTTTTATTATTATTTTTATTATTATTATTATATTAATTTTTTCTATAATATCCAGTAAGTCTTTGTTCTCTTTTAACGATCGGTTAAAGGGCTCAACCTTTCCACTACGGTATTTCAGAGAATTCATCCAACTAAACTCCTACCTCCCAGTTGTACTTCGTTTCTATGGGTATTTCTTTTGGCGCGGCAGTCCCGATCTTTATATACAAGAGTTGAAATTGCAACTCGCTGTTCCTCTATATTTATTCTTTTCGTGGGGTAGGCCAACTTGTCTGTTAAATTATAGCAATTGCATATTATTTAGGCGTGCTTTGAGACGATTTAAACTCACGTCAAAATTTTGAATGGCATTCATAAATTTACCCATCTCGATATTTACTGAATTTGTATTCGCCACTACTTTTTTCATATCACAGCTGTGATGTACATGTGTTAGTAATGAAAAGTGATTCTCTTATTGGAATTAAAGTAAGCATATTTTGATTGTAAGTGTTATGTGAGCATAATATTCTTAACAATAATTGTGGTGAGTGCCACTGCTCCGCTCAGAAAGTATATGTAACTGCATAAAGACGCGAAGATCTGGTTGCTGGATTATTTTTTCCCCATCTATAGTACGCTGGCTTATAGTAATGCTCGCTAACATATCGATGGTATAACTGTAACTCAGTTTTGTTCATGCAGGGACCGACAATAGGGTGGTGCACTCACCGAATTGCTCGTTTGAAGCTTTCTATAGATAAGCTTCGCTCGGCATTCTTACTCCTCGCCAGGAAATCCTTGTTATCTTGGAGGTGCGGGTTTTCCTTTTCTACATTTTCGTTAGGGGTTTGCAGACAATTGATCCGCCCCTACTATATTGAGTCACGGTCAGGAAGTTATATAAGACCGAGAAAAGGCCCTAAGGCTGTTTGAATAGTTTGTTGAGTTTTGCAGACAAATTCCACCACGCGGCATTGATACTTGCTCTTTGCTGAGGCCGTAACGCCTTGCGTCCGCTAATGTTGAACACTAGAAATTGTCTCCTCCGACCTGAGTACACAATTTTTAATTGGGTTCAGATACACTTTCTCATATAACTTAATTCTCGCAATACTGTTTCTTCAACATTGGCGAACATGCTCCTTTCAAGAGTCGAACTGGCAATTGGGATGTATCTTAGGATAAACAGAAGGAAAAGTTCTTTATCCCCAGAGCAAGAGTTGAGATAAGCGCTGGAAGGAACACTGTAGAAAGAAGACGTTGTCACTTGTCTTCAAATAGTCTAAAATGGTACATTACAAAAGGACGAAGTAAAATAGTGAGATATTTTCTTGTTGTTTCCTCGGCTGACTGGCAGTTCATAGTAAGGCTTGCGCCGTACGTGTAGCTTGTTAATTGACTGGGCAATTGTTGCATTGCAATCATTAAATCACTCCTTATTTGGGTAGTGTTGTAAAATTGTCAGTAGGTTGATCTTTGGGTTTAAATACTTGCAAGATACACGACCAAACGAACGCCTTCCCGTACCGGATGTTGGCAAAAAGCTAGGTTGGGAAAACCCAGATTTGGCTGTCGCCTGGAAATGACGCCGCAGTCAAATTAATTTATTCGATATTCTTCCCTTGCTTTTCAAAAAGGATGTGGAGCTTGCTTCTACTCTTCAATTGGTTCGGCGGGTCCGCTGACCATTCCCACATGAGTTGCGGTAATTGCCGGCTTATAATTCGCACAAAAATTTTCTTTCAAAGGACTTCTTCTCTCTCCCCTCGCCCCTGATCACAGTGCGAATCTTCATCCGCCCCTTCAATGAGTACACATGCTTACTGCTCCCTCCCCCCTCCCGATAGTATGTTTCATTACTATCTATGTCGTGACTGCGAGCGACGAATACTGTTCTCCAAGCTTGTCCAAAATAAGCCCGCACCTTTTCTTCTCGGTACTTTGTAGTAGTATAGAAGGACTCATATTGAGGCTGATAATTCTTTGTTTAAATCTAAATTAGAGTGCTGGTTATAAAGCTTCTACGTACTCGAAGAAAACTTGGGTACTTTCTATATTAAGACTCATTACTAATTATATTCGCAGAGCGGTATATTTTAATAGAAGAACAGCGGTGTGGGAGGATAGAGTTCCGAACATGCTTGGAAAAATAAAAGGCTTCATGTAAAGAGATAAGATACTACGTTCGTGCTGGAATCTTAGTAAAAACTGGTACTTTGAATAGTCCAATGATGAACCGTGGTTTTTATGAGGAAAACGGCATCGTCCCAAGAACAAATTGAATTGTAATTATTGAAGCGTATGACATCGCAGTCATAAGGTTGCCAACCCAAGCAGTCATTTAGTCATTTATTTTTTTTATAATATAGTGGATAGCAGCCTCGTTCGCGGCCGCTAGGCTACCAAAATTGGGGCTCCTCCTTATCCGATTCCGTAGCAATATAAAAGTCGAGGACAACTCCCGTCTATGTAATTAAGTCTCATTGTTTAGTCTGCGTCGAAAATATAGAAATACAATTTTTATCAATATAAGTACCTCTTTCACAGCAGCCAACGATTTTAGTGGAGTATGCAGAACTTCCACCACCCCCTCCCCTGGCAGTTATAGACAAGTCACATGCATTATTTTTAAAATTAATGATCCCTCATGTTTATTCGGAAGAAGAAGAACCTCCTTCATCTCTAAAAACTAATACAATTCATTTTCAGAAACGGGAAATTTTCGCCCTGCATTAATTAAGCAGCAATTCTGTTTCTCATTATTTTTATCAATAAGTATAGATTCACAAGTCAGAGTCGCCTCCTTCCCGCCTTCTTCCCAGTGACTGGGGTAGGGGGATAGGTTTGAATGCCGCGCGGGGGAGGCAGCGATCAATTCACAAAGTATTTGTTTTCACAGAGTCACAGTGTTTTATTATTCTTCAATACAATTATAACAGAATCTTAACAAAAACGCGTTAATTGCATCACTGACGATATCATTCCCTGAGTTTGAGAATCATGTATTATTAGATTCATTGCTATCATTTGTTATTAACTCGATATGCGTTGAGTTACATTTAAAGTTGAAGATGATTTCTACTATTACTGAACAGTGACATAGCGACTGTCTTGGGGGAGGGGGTGATCACTGGAATCCCTGCCTTGAATCATCTTACAAGTGATATTTCTACTCCATTTAAATCTATTAATAATTAACATTTCCATCATAACCACGATTAATATAATTAACATGATTATTATAAATACCTATTACTATTAATAGGCCATTAGACTAGCATGCTCGATTTTATTATAGAAATTATTATAACCGACACGTGATATTATTATAATTATTTATTGTTACAATTAATATTTTCGTTACCATGGTGATTATTATTATAAAAATCGTCAATACTATGGTTACTGTAATTTCTATTATTATAATTACGACTATAATTTCTACTGTTATTATGATTATCGTTATAATAACGTCTTCTACTATAGTTAAAATTAATATTTCCCCGCCCAAAATTTGATTTATTCATACAAAAGTTACAGGGTAAACAATCGCAAGGGTCTCTACTCACAAAAGCGTCGTTCCCCCCAATATTCACCCTCATCTGGCCCGGGAGTCTCCTCACGGACCAGCCTTTCCATTTTTTGAAATGTTGACGTTCTGTTGTGGGGGTGGAGGAGTTGCCGGGGGTTGCGATATCAAGGTGTACATTGGACAATATCGACCCTCACATCGAAATGAATGGTGCAAAAATTTCCTATGGAACCTACAAAGGCCTTCTGTACTAAGCCCAGCTGCAACGTTGTTATAAGTTGATCGGTTGAAATTTCTTCCTCTTGAATTTTGATCATTATTGGGGGGGGGAGTTTCTTCGATTCTGGACATCCGTGTCTTGGAGCTTATTGACGCTCTTGTAGTGACTTCATTTCTTCGCGACTTTTGCATGGAGAGATTATCAGTCGACTTATCTCGCCTCCCTTGGTGAAGTCTCTCCGTTGGGTAAAAGTGGTGATTTCTCTTCTGCTGGTCGAATGCGCGTTCACGAGATTGGCCAATCGTTTCTGCCCCCCGCGGGTGGATTGGTCGAGCTCGCTGTTTTGGGAAAAAATTGTTAAAAGGAAATGTCGTCGGAATTTGCAATTAATTCCTAATATGGTTCTGTTTCCGTTGTCATGAGGGAGATCTGTAATGCTGAGGTAATTCGGTAAGAGAAGAGTTTTAATAAATTTTGCATCGTTGTCAGTTATTGAATCGAAGCTGCATAATCCGAGCATTTCTTTTATTCTAGATTGCGTGTCGGATGGGAGATCTGCCTTCTGTCATGTCTGATCGAAGACTTCTTCTTATCTGTTGTTCTCAGCGATGGGGGCATGAGTTTTTGGCTTTATTTTTATAATTGTTGGTATACAAAATGCTTTTAGGGGAAGTTTTCAAGAATTTGTAATCTTGCTGTGGCAATTTTGATGCAGTAGCTCACCCTACTCGTTTTTGGATCGATGATTTTCATGTAAGGTTAAAGATCATTGTTGTTTGCCGAATCCACTCTAAGGCCTTGAACTCGTTGAAGGGGGGAATGGCATTGAGCGGGAGATTTCTTCTTTCTTCCTTTTCTCCCTAAGAGAGTGGGGGAAAAGGGTGACTCTTTCGTCCAGGTTTTTGCTGGCCTCACGCTCTCCTTTGGAAGTCGTTTTCCAGAGTCTGTTTTCGTATTGTGATGCTGTCATCTTTCTTCATATTACCCCCTCGATAAGGAGGGGCTAACTTCTGGGGGAGTGTGATGGGGTCTTGACGATTGAGACGAGTCACAATAGCTGCGTTGCTTCTCTTCGTTTGAACTCTGAGCGACTTTCTTTTTAAACGGACAATTCTTAACGGCTTTTTTTCTTTTTTGTTTAGGGAAAAGTTTGTTTAAGCTTGTGGGGAAAAGGTTTCTTTTTCTTCAAAATCATTTTATAGTTGGAACTTTTTTTTCTTTTTTGTCTTGTTTTTTTTGTGTTGTGTTTGTGTTTTGAATTGGCACTTTTTTTTTGCACTTCCTGTCTTATTTAGGCACTGTTTGAATTAATTCAGCGTGTTTTAACACTCTTGCAGCATCAGTTAGGTATGGGTGTGTCAAGGTTGCTAATGGGGTAAAGCATTCTTTGTAATAACCCCTTGACGAGTTTAATACAGTGATAATGAAAAGGAGAATTACTTTTGATTCTTTATGTCGTAAGACTAAATTTAAATCACAGTAGTAGGGTAATGAATATCAATGTAAGAAAATTTAAAACGCATCAATTGTTGTTTCACACAATGAGGCTATTCACAGTCATTAATAAAATGGGTGAAAGTTAATATAATAGGTCTCCTAATAGAACAAATTTTCCGGTTCTTTTATCAATGCGGCCGAAGTTTAAAATGGCGACTCTTTTCTCGTATCTTGAGGCCTTACTGCCTTCCTTTCCTCGAAATGCCAGGCATTTCGCGGGCGGCATTGCAGTGACTCACTCTCACAAAAATGGTGCCATACAAAAGGTTGTTAATTATTTTTCATATATAATAAATTAATTGTAAATTTGTACATACGAGCTACTATGAGAGGTGTACATAATTATTGTGAGGCAAGGAGAAATCCCTGCGTCACATATATATATATTATATACATAGTATATATATATATAGAGTATATATATTATTATATATTATATATATATATATATATTCATATATTATATAGATATATATATATATAAGTATTATATATAGAGGCGACTCCTGCACTCTTGCTACTCGTGCTCAGCACGAGTTACATTATAAGAAAACGATCTATTTTTGAAAATTTCATAATGTTAAAATAAATTCTCGTTATTTTTTTGCGAAGTTGGTCAAATAAAATGAAAGTTATTAACATAATAAATATAAAGATTATGCAAAATTAAAACGTAAAAGGTAAGAATACTGCTTTTAATGAACGTTTTAAGCATTAAAATTGCTGGAGGTTAGGTGCCCATATCGATGGCGGAGATGGTGTCTGTGAATTTAGAGTAATAAAATTTTTTTGTAAATATATGTTTATAAATAATATATTTAAATACTATACATAATAAAGTAATATTTTAATAAAAAAAAATTGTTTAATAAAAAATAAAATAATAAAGAAATTATCGACAAACACTATCGACAAGGGAAGTATAAATAATAATAGGAATGGAGGGAGAAAGGAATCACTATGGAAAGCGGTTTAGATAAAGAGAACAGTTTTAAAAGGAATAGCTCAAGTATTTTATATATATATTAGTATTATATATATATATATATTATATATATATGCTATAGTATTAATATATATATATATTATATTATATATATATATATATATATATATATATATAATACTGAGAGAGAGAGAGGAGGAGAGAGAGAGAGACAGTAGTAAAAAAGTTACTGGAGTCGCCACTGATATAATATTAATTATATTATATATTTATATATATATATAGTGATATATTTATATATATATTATATATAGTATATATATAATATATATATATATATATTTATATATATTATATATATATATATTATATATATATTATATTATATATATATATTATATATATATAATATATATAGATATATATATATATATATAATGTTATATATATTATATATATATTATAATATTATGATATATATATATATATATATATATATATATATATATATTATATGTATATATACTATATTATATATAGTAATATAATATAATATATAATATATATATATATATATAGTATATTTATATATTATATATATATATATATTATATAGTATATATATATATATTATATATATTTATATATATTATAATTATTATTTATAAGATATATATATATAAGTATATATATATATGATCACATTTCCAATATTCTCACAAATATAATCACCCCATACCACCTCTTTAAAAGAATGTAAATTAAGTTACAAGAAGCAAACTGGCTAAGGCATATACTATTCCATAGAACAAGAAACTTCAGTCCTTAAACAGCATTTCATCTCTCAATAAAACATAACAGCTATTCAGTAAAACCATTCTAGAAGGCATACATAAAATACATTCTCAAGGTTAGAAACACTTCAATCCTAACTCTCTCTCTCTCTCTCTTCTCTCTCTTCTCTCTCTCTCTCTTGCTCTCTTTCTCGGTTCTCTCGTCTCTCTCGTCTCTCTCTCTTCTCTCTCTCTCTTCTCTACAAAAAAATATACAGTATTAGACACCCTGATAAAACAGAGAAACTCCGTCCGAAACGAACAACCAAGTCAATAACAAATAACAATCTGAATGCTAAAATAAGAGATCAACAGTTTTTAATAAACTCGAAACAAAATAAAAAAATGGCAATAATATATCCAAACACTACGCTATGAAACCAATTCAACAAAAATATACTGAATTAAACAATTAAAAAAATCCAACTTTAGCACACACAGCACCACCAACCCACGGAGTCATCTGTAAACAAAACAATAAAATCCATAGCCCAAAAAAATCAAATAAATCTCATTTTATCACATAACCCCAAAATTAGCATCAAACCTAAAACACCCACCAATATATTAACAAATAAACAGTTTAAAAATTAAAGAATCCTCCCCATTTACTCAACTTGAAGTACTCAAAATCCTCGAAAACAACAAAAACTCACAAGTAGACAGGTCGCAGACCAAAATTTTGTAATCATTCACGTCAACAATTGGCCTTAGCGCATAGCAGTATAATGCAAATATTAAATACAGTCTGGCAAACCAATACCATCCCACCTTTTTGAAAACATGCACACATAAATCCCGCAATTAAACCTAGCAAACTACTTAATAGCCCTGCCCATTACTTTCTACAATATCTAATATTCTCGAAAGGTTTATCCTAAACTGAATCCCCCCTTTTATCCCTCTTTCAGATACACAACATGGTTTCAGACAAAAATCCACCGACGCACAACATTTGATCTAACAACTATCATCCTTGTTTTTTAAACGCAAAACTTACCACCTCTGTACTCTCCAATGTAGGCATTGACATAACAATATTCGAGTACGAGTCCCCACT
>JABUQX010014554.1:0-11686 GCA_015478945.1 Trachelipus rathkii
GGTGATAATAATAATAAATAATTTTTTTGGTAACAAGGAATACTTTAAAGATAAAAATTCTTTAAAAGAAAATAAACAAACTGATAGAGATGAGCATGGTTATCTAATATAAATCTCTTCTCATCAATGATGTAATAATGGCTTTTCCTCACCAACAACATGTAATGCATTCACCCTCAATTTCAAATAAAGGTAGTGTTCTGAGACTCCTTCAGAATATTTCATATTATATCTAAAACACGAGTGTGGTCATACATTTGTCAATAATTTTACTCTTACTCCCCAAAGGTTCTGTATCCATATTTATTTCCTTTGTACAACTGGTCACAAAGGTCTTACAACTACTAGGAATAAGGGAAAAAAGTAGGTGAGGTAGGTGGTGGAGGGAAGTAGCATGCTAACCACAGCCTACGGAGTCGTACTTTATTTTTGGTGAACAGTGCATATTAACCATTCTACTACTTCTAGTGCCATTATAGTCGCTAGTGTTTTATTTTGTTTGTTTTTTTATTTTATATTTATATTTAATTTTTTTTTCGCAGTGTTAATAGTAACTAAGTAGCTGTTGTTAACCTTAGGAGAATAAGCTATCTGTAATTATAAAACGCCCAATCTTTGGCTTAGATCAAAATAAACTAAGTACAACATGGTAAACATGGGGAAAAGCGGTCAAGTGATAAAAATCCAGTCGTTTTTTCTTTATTCTCAATGAATCATAAAGAGATCAAAATTTTTAAAAGATTGATTGTTTCTATTGTTTCATTTTTTTGTCTCACAATTTAGAGTTTCCTTAATGTTGTAGAATATATGAAAAATCATAAAATGATGTCGAAATTTTTTTTGAAAGAAATTACATTGTTCCAAAAAAAAGTTGAATTTGGGGAAAACGGTCAAGGGTGATTTCTGGGGAAAACTCATTTAAATATTATTTACGGTCTGTGTTTGTCCAGCTAAATTTATAATTCATAGTTTTATAGAATGGTACATATGATTTTTTTAAATAATGTTATAGAATTAAGTTGGTATAGGGAAAAACGCAAGTATCTAAGTTTTATTGTTAATTACAAATAGTCTGTAGAACGTTGAAAGCTTATTCCCTTCAAAATTTTGTATTTTTTAGTTTCTGCATCGTATTCAGTGGCTAACACTAATGCATTGAAGAAAATGAATTCTATTGACAATCCGACTTTGTAAGTTAATTCTTAAAATAATAATAATGATTTGTACACTATGTTAACAAAATAAGGGGAATCAATCTGCTTAGAATAAAGAATATGTAAGAGAAAATCTTTTTATAATTGCGACCTACAATTTACAATATTTATTTAAAATTATGACGTAAATCAATTGTTAATAATTCTTGAATATCTAAACCATTATTTTCCTTTTTTGACTATCTAGGTGAGATTTCTCGCCACATACGCGATGTATTTAGCATTGTCTCACATGAACTTAGTTGAGACAAGACTAAGTTTAAAAAAAAATTTACAATCATTTTAAAAATATAAAGAAATGCAATTTAAAGGTAATTTTTCAATAATAATATAATAATAATAATATTTGCACTAAAATAGGTGCGCTGACATCCTTTGTTATTGATTATAATTTTGGGATTAAAAAATTGACCAAAATAAGGAATTTTAAAATATAATTTAATAAATTATAGACAATTATCAATTTTAAAATGCTTTGTTAGTAAATAATCCAATTTATATATATATTATACTATCACACATATACATTAACAAATAAAGGTCCAAGTTTTAATTATTACCATACAATAATGTCAGGGAGCACATTTCTTCAAGGATAAGTGATATATACAAGAAATTGTGTAATTGCACTGATTTATTTTATTTATTTCTATCTTAAATTCATATATCCAAACTAACATATTCTGGGTGAACGCAACACTGATGTACGAATAATAAAAGAAAGTATAGGAATGTCTACTAGAAACTATTAAACCTAATATTCTATGATGTCATTATAGAGTTACATTTGTTATAAATCTTGTCCACATAGTCATAAAAATACTAAATAATAAGAATAATATGTATTAAAATGTGTTTTAATAGGAAGGATCATTTTTTATAAATGTTATTATTATAAAAGACCATTTCCCTCTGCCTGACTGGGTGTCCCTCGACATTTAGAAAAACATTTAATCTTTAAAAATAGGTTACATATTTAAAATTTTTTTGCATCTGGAAAAATTTGCAACATAGACTTCCAAATATGCATTTCTAAGATGAAATTGTTCTAATCTTAATTCTAGCAGAGATTCGGACAGGTCTAAAAAAAAAAAAAATTTTCCAAATGGGGGAAATTTTTTGACTTGTAGGTGTAAGTTATTTACTTAAATTTTTATTTGATGTAAAATATATTCATTTATACTTAAAAAACCTCGTTAATTGAAAAATATTGTTTATTAAAAATATTAAGAATATTAAAAGTGACTGGTTTTCGCCCTCGTGAACCGATTTCCCCCTTTTACGGTTAAGTGATTAAGGCAAGACTCAATTATAATTAATAACGCGGATGGCACTTGCTTAGTTTTACATGTGTGCGATCATGGCTGGCATGAATCTACAAACAACCTTTACATAAGCTGAGGCAGACGATATAATCCTTATGAAAATTCTGACTGCGGATCTACTATTAATTGAGTATGTAATGCATAATCGTTCAATACATGGAAAGATGGTAAGCTTGGTTTTCGGTTAATTGGCTTTTTCTCTGATTATGCCTCTATCCGTCTTAACGACATCATACGCCGTAAATGAGTTACGTTATGACTCTATCTAATGAATTATGATCTTGGTTGCGCGATTATTATACAGAACAGATTTTGGATATATATATGTTGATTGTGAGGTCATGTGTCATAGTATGTGTTCAGGCCGGACGAAGGGAGTCGTGTGTAGAAGGTCATCCTCTCTATCCAGAAAAGTATTCCCAAACGTCTTCAGCCTTCTCATAGCTCGTTACGCTCAAACAAGAAATCATTCCTTGTTGCTGGCTAGCGTTTCACTCTCTCTGTAGCATATCTAAGGTCTTTCTTTCTTTGCACATAGCTATTACACAGTTTAACTTATACTTCCTTGCTCTGTAAACAACATTGCAAATTTATACACCCAGCATCTTATTAGCTTTATTTCAACTCAACACTGAATTAGTACTTCAAATTACTGCTTACTAATCCAACCAGATCTTTTTCTTGGTCACAGACTCAAGGCCAATCCATATTCATATTGTAGTTAAATTTTTTTTGAGTAACCTAGGTGAAGAACCTTTACACTTTTTTCTATTAAAATTCATGCTTACCAACCTTTGCACTTATCTGCCCGCCCAAAGGTTTATCAAGATCATTTTGAATCTTTATCATCTTTACTATTCCTAACTGAGGAAGCCACTTTGGTATCATCTTGCAAACTTAGAAACGTTGCATTTAAGTCCCGTGTCTAAATCATTTATATATATATGAGGAATATAGTGGCCAGCACTGAACCATGCTAGTTCACTGAATAAACATTTCCATGATAATTAATTCTCTTTTGATTGTACACACTTTTTCCTATTCCACAACCACTCTTTAATCCAAATATGTACCCACCTACACAACATTGCATTAACTTCATCAGCCTATGTGGGGTGTGTAAAATATTTTCCACCATAAGTATTTAAAATGAACTAAGATGAAAAGGTTGGTAATTCTGGTTTCAGCGTCATCAATCCATCAATAAATTATAATTTATTTTTAGTGTTTGAATTTATAAACAACTATTTTCTTTTTTTTCTCACATTTTTCTAAAGATTTTTAAGGATGTAATTATTAGTGATACAGGCTAAGTAGAATTCCTCATCTTCTCTCTCTTCTCTCTGAAATCACTGTATGTATTAATTATGCCATTTGTTTTTCTTTCTCTTCCTTTTATACAAATTTCACATTCTTTCCGTGTTTTACTTTCAATAGTTAATAAATAAAGTTCTGAGTTATGTGAATCTCATATGTATAAGGTTGACTTCGATTCAATATATATTTTAAGATTAGGAACTACAACAATGAGCTGGAGACGAGACAGTCCTCCGGTTTCGGAATTTTTAAAGAGAATGTTCGAGATGAAGGCGACTCTTTTGGTGGGACTCAGAATGAGAAGTCAGTTTCAATCTTAAGTCTAATTACTATTTATTTGAAGTAATGTTTTTTCCCGTTAGTGTTAATGTTCTTAGTTTTCATTCTTTTTTTAGTATTTCATAAATTTTAATGTTGAAAATTGGTTATTTTATTCCAAAATGTTTGTCCCAGGTTTCCTAGAACTTTGTAGAAATTAGAAGAAAATAGATGTGGAATTTCCCACTGCTGAATGAAGATATTCAACAGGGTCTTAGTGAATTAAAATGATTTTATCTTTACAGTTTTAGTTATTTGGTAAATATTAAAATTACTTGTAAATTATTAACGAATTTCTCTTTCTTTATTAGCATTATACTTAACAAAACTGTTTATATATTTGTTGATATTATTTAATTAGATTTTTAAAGATTAATCAGTATTAGTAAGAAAATTTTACCTCTCATTATAGATTAAATAGTATCAAGTTTTTATTGCTTTACTTTCAAGAAACAACTCGAGTTACGGCATTTGATCTCTTGAAAGGAAAGGCAAAGTTTTGTGCTGTAAGAATAAGTTGAATAAATTAATGGGTTTCTCTCTTAATTGATAGATTTTAAGTGAAGAAGACAACAATATCGGTATTCCTTCAGAATGTTTCTCCCGTAATACAAAACAGTGGGAACCCTTTATCAAAAGCTTTGCTAAAGTTAAAATATATAATATCCACTGGATCTCCTTGGTCAATGCAGTCAGTAATCGTATCCATAATTCTAAAGGTTTGTTCTGACATGACCTGCCTTTTTTGAAACCATGCTGGGTTTATCCCTAGTTATACTTACAACAGTATGTAGTTTCTCTATCATGACCTCAAGTAACTTTTCAGATACTTATACAACCAGTAGAAATAAGCTAGACTGGCCTATAATTTTTACCCAAATATTTCTTAGTGGTTCACACTGAAATTTTGATTTGAATTCCTGACTTTTCTGACAAAATCCACAAATTTTCTTTGACCAGGGTGTTCGTTATTTTTGGAAAATTAATTATTGGAGGAATTTACCCGCTGAATATTTCTATTGATACATTAGAATTAAAAATATTAGAAAGTTAACTTTAGAAACTGATTGGGAATTTTGTCCCTTGTTAAAAAAACGAGAGACAAAACGTACAATGGTTACTAAATTGATAAATAACATAACAGCTGGTGTGACTTTATATACACCAGCTAAAAATAATGGTCTCGTACATAATTCTGAACCAAAATTAAAAGAATTTACTGATTTGGACAACGAAATATTAAGTTTATAAGCCGACTTTGATGAATTCACATGTTAAAACGCGGATAAATTGAGCAAAAAAAAAATTTATTATTATTTTTTTTATCTTTATTTTTTTAGGTTGTTTATATATATATGGTAGGGAACGGTCTTTGTAGACACTATCTAGTTTATCAAAGTTTTTTTTTTTGTAATATATACTAACGCCAGGCACATTTTTGTATTTTTATCAAATAATAATAAGAATAATTATAATTAAAGAAAAGAGTATATCGCTGATTAATATTTGTGGACACCACTACCAGATCTATAAGGGGAATTTGGACTTGGGGTTATTAACGAAGAGGAAGGAACAGCAAGTAGGAGAATTCTTAATTCCAATAATATATATATATATTATATGATATATATATCTTATATTATTATAATATATATACATATAGTATATATATATATATTATATATATTATATAATTATATATATATAATATATATATATATTAATAATACTATATATATTATATATATAATATATATAATATATAGTATAAATATCTATATATATATTAGATATACATAATCAGAAGGGCGTTACGCAATTTAATTTCTTGTCAGCAATTCCGCTTGCGGACTACCAAAAATTGCGGAATTGCGATTGCGATAATGGTGAAAAAGTTGCGGGAATTTGCAGTGTACGAATGCTAAATCATTCGCGAATTCCCGAAATTCCGCAATTCCGCATTGGCAAGACTACAAACACCCTAGGCTTTGTTTTGTTTTTCAATCTTAAATTTTTAAAAACAAGTGTACATATACTAAGGCATGTATAGTCTTTAGATATGTACAAAAAAAATTTGGCAATAGAAATAATTTCATTTAATTTGGACATTTTAAAATAAATACTATATATATTATATATTTTTATTATTATTATATATATTATAATTAATAGTATATATATAGTATATATATATAATATTATATATATATATATATATATATTATCATATATATATACGTGTATATATATTATTAGGGGCAGGACGTGGCCAACCCCTGGCGCTATGCCGCGCCAAAACGTGGCCGCATTGGCATGATTATAAGTGGCGCATTGCTACGAGCAAAATTTTTGGAAGATTGTTTATTTTTAGAACTGGGCTACACGTCAGCCCTATTTCTTGACAATTATTTAATGAAACTAAAAATTAATTTCATTTCCGAAAGAATTACGTTTAGCCAATTTGTTGCTTCACACCAGTTGCAAAAATATACGCAATGTTATTGCTAGTTTATAGCAATTGCCATCAGGGAAACCGTTTTGCTTGTTTGTGAACAGTACTCTTTACACAAATAGAAGACGATTGATTGTTGATGACTACTATAAAACCACAGATCAGAATAACATAGAAAGAAAAGATGAAGCTTGTTCTTGCAGCTCAGTCACGAAAAGGCATATAAGAAAGGAAGAAATCAGAGAAGACAAATATATTTTGCTTAAAGTAGGTTGTTTGAAGACTTGCGGCATGACAGAAGTGTCCATAGAAATTTTGCGTTAGATTGGCGAAAAAAGAACCTTTTTGGCGGGAACAGAAATGGTGTAGCCTTGTCTCCAAATATTTTGAACGACATCTTTTTAATAAAGGTATTGAAAGAAGAAAGCAGACGAAAGTGCTATATCAAGCAGACGTTACGAGACGTATCGAGGAACCTTGTTCAGGATGTTTTCAGGAAGGAACGACCTTGTCCATTTCTTTTACTTTCTTTTCTCGTAGCTGTTGATGAACCAACGGACATATGTGATGTTTCCCAGTTAAGCATTTTTATAAGAGGAATCGATAATAATTTTAATGTCTTTGAAGAACTTGTGCCAGTCTGGGGTCATTGCATGGTAAAACAAGAGGAGCAGACATATTTGGAAAAGGAAAAGCCTAGAAAATCTAAAATTAGATTATAGCAAACTCATTAGTGTGTGTCCTAACGGAGCGCCATCAATGATAGGTAAGTCAATGGCAATTTTAAATCATCCTGTGCTACGTATCACTGCATTATACACCAAGAGGCACTGCGTGGAAAACTTTAAATATGCAGCATGTTATTGCTTCGGTTTTTTAATGTGTGAATAAAGTAAGAGCAAGAGAATTAACAGCGAGAATTTCAGAAATACTGTGAATTGCAATACTGTCATTCGGATATGGTGAGACTTGTCATTCTTGAGAGGTGCGCTGGCTTCTAAAGGACAGTTCTGAGGGTAGATTTGGTAATTGGAAAAATGCGTTTCTAATTTTAAGACAGGAAAAAATGAGCTACCTGATGAAAAAACCCTTTATTTGACAACAGCTGGCTATTTGATTTTGGCATTTTTTAGGTTGATGTTTTACTTAGCCATCTCAATGATGTCTAAATTTAAAGACTACACAGGCAGGAATAAATTATTTCAAGTTAGTCACATAGATTCAGTTCATTTTCAAAATAAAATTAAAAACTGTTCATCTCTCAGTTAGAAATGAAGATTTGAGTCATTTTCCACACCGAAAAGAGCCGAGTTGAATGTGCTCCTGGTATAGCAATTTGACCAATACTATGAAAAAATCAAGATATTGCCAAGGGATTTGAAAGTCGCTTTTTCATGATTTGTTAAAGAAGAAAACTTGCATGCTCGCATTTGCAAACCCATTTTTCACTTTAGTGAAAAAACGTAATGCAAGATGCCTAGTAACATACAATTGGAACTGATTGAAAAAAAAAACAATTCATTATTAAAAGTGGAATTGATTAGCTTTTCCAGATCAAAACACTCTGACTAAATTAATTTCTGGAGTTCGACTACCCTGTGGACATTTCCCGGAGCTAGAATATTTGCAAAAAGTTGATTATACAGTATGTCGTTTGAAATACCATTTCCAGATGTGAACAGCTTTTCATCCATGAAATTGATTAAAAAGCAAATCAAGTGATTCAAATTTGCCAAGATTCTCTGCACAATTAGCACAACATTGAAGGACTGCGCGAATCCAAACGGACTTCAAGAGTCCCATTCAATGGCAAGTAATGTTATGTGTTGTCATAAAATATTGTTTTACAGTAAATAATTAAAACCTACTAAATCATTTAAAAATGTTACTATGTTCTATTAATGGTTGTATGCGATCTTGAACTCCGTCTGTAAAAAATTGGCGCATGGTATGGAAAAGGTTGGCCACCCCTGTATTAGGGTATGACTAAAAAAAAAATTGAAAAATTTTGTATCTCCTGTTGTCGCAAATGATGAACTTTGTGGGCTCAATTGTACTAAACATTATTATTGCAGGTGGAGCTCTAATAAAAACTTCCCGCACCAATCCGTTTCAGTATCAGTGTGTGTCACGGAGATCTGTATGTACGGTGCTGTAGCCTGTAGCAAGTAAAAAAGTAGATCCTTATAATATCGCTCATGATTATTTATTAAGGATTATTTAAATTATTATTTATTAAATGACTTATTGTGTTTATTTTCTCTTTTCTCAGGTTTTGTAGTTCAATAATAGCATTATTATGGCATATTATAAATCAAGTGTAACGATTAAGAAAAAATGCGGAATCGTGGACCCAGAATGTTGCTATTGATGCATCAAACAATTTCCGACTCGATCCACCCTTGTGTGTGGTAAATTTACCGACTCCGACTCACAAACTCTTGAATTACCCGACTCCGACTCCGACTCCGACTCCACCCTTTTGAAAATTACCGACTTCGACTCCACCCTTTTGAAAATTACCGACTCCGACTCCACCCTCAGGAAAATTATATAAATATACCGTATAGTATATATATGTATATATATATACTTATATATATATATATACTATATATATATAATATCATACTATATATAATACATCTATATATATATGATATATTATAAATAATATATATAATATACTTATATATATATATATATACTAAATATATACTACTATATATATATATATATTTATATTATATAATATATACTTATATTTAGTGTATAATAATATATATTATATATAATAAATATATAATTAATATTAACTATATATATATATATATAATTATATAATATTATATATTATATAGATATTATATAATATATATACTGTATATACTATATAAAAATATATATTATATATATAAACATATTATATAATATATATATATATATATATATATCTTTATTATTATATATATTATATATTATATATATATATATTATATAGTATATATATATATATATTATTTAGTGATGGAAGCCGGATGTCAGAATTTGACGTTGTTTGGCGGATGCGGATGCGGATTATGCGATGCGGTCTGAGTAGATGTGTGAGGATGCGGCATGCGGATGCGGCATCTTAAAGAGCTTGAGGGATGCGGAGCGGATGTTTCTCTTTTTGAATGTTGAAATTGAAATTTATATATATAGATATATATATATAGTATAATATATAATAGATATAATATATATAATATAATATATAATATATTATATATCATTATATATATATATATTATATATATTATATATTATATATATATTATAGGTATATCTATATAGTATATATAGTATATATAATAGTATATATATATATATATATTATATATATTATAGGATATATATATATTATATATAATATATACTATATATATAGTTTATATTACTTTATATATATATAGATATATTATATAATATTAATATATTATAATATATAATTATATATATATTATATATAATATATTATATATATATAAATATATTTATATACTATTATTATATATTACTTCTTAGTCGATGCTATACATGACATGATATGATATGTGAATAGTATATATATTATATATATATTATATATATATATATATTTATTATATATATAATATATATATTATAATCTTATTTATAATATATATATATATATATATATATTGACATCTACACATTCTCTTCCAGTCAGGCTTACGAGCCTGTCAGTGCCAACCTCTGCTTCCTTTTTGTTCTATCCATCACGATCCATCCGCCATAGCTCATCCATTCCGGCATCTGAGTTGTTTCCTCAAATGTATCCTCTACTGTGTTCTCTCCACCTTTCCGACGTTCTTCCCTCGGTCTCACTCCCTCCGGTCTCTACCTCCACCTCCTGCTGGCAACTCTCTCTCCTGCATCCTTTCCAGGTGTCTCCACATCTCAGTCTGGCTGCGTCCACTTTATACATCATGGGTTTCACACCCACACTCTCTCTCACTTTCTCGTTTCTCACCACGTGTTCTCTTCTATGCTTTCAAATCACTGTCCTCCAACCACATTCATCCCGCTGTCTGAATTCTAGCTCTCTCTCTTCCTTGTCATTGCTCCATGGGTCTCACCCAGTCAACAGTATCGGCCGTCACATCGCTCGTTATATTGCTCTCTTCACTCTTTGTTATATATTCTATCTTTAAAGATTCGGAGTATACTGCTCTTACACTCCTGCCATACCTGCTCAATCCTACTATTTAACTTTCCTTTGCACACCCCCCACTTTCTCTTCCAAGTGATTCCTGAATATTTATATCTACCCACATTTTTAATCTCTCTACGTACTACCTTCACGAGCACTCCTCTCCTCCATCTCCTCTCTCTGCTAACTACTTTACTTTTATTTTTTATAACTGTATTTTTGTTTTTCTAACATTCATATTTCAATCCTGTTCTCTCAACTTTCGTGCGAAACACAGACACCATTTGACTTAACTCACCGATTGTCCACTCCAACACGCCAATCATTTGCATTATACCTGATAGTCTCCGCGTCATTCTCCTTCTAAACTCTCTTTTACACCTCTTAGGACTGTGTGTCCAACTACGCTATAAACAGTATTCGGCGACCGCACACTACCCTGCCTTACTCCAGTTTTTACCTCAAACCACTCCTCGTTTTTATATCCTGTTTTACCTTATTTAAGTTCACATTTGTACTTCTTACTGCCTTTATCAGTCTGCCTCAAACTTCATAATCCCTCTCCACTCTCCACAGCTTCTCTGTGGGTACAGAATCAAATGCTTTCTTCAGGTCTGTGAAGGCTATATATGCCTTCATATTGTATTCCCATGTCTTTTTCGTATCATTCTTAATTAATGCAACATTAATTCTGTTAGTATTTGTACCCTACTGCTCTTCACCCACTCTTGGCTCTATTTTTTGATCTTTTTTTCTTTCTAATATTTTTCATATAACTTCGCCTGTGATCATTAGTGAGATTCCTCTATAATTTTTAATTTCCTGCGTCCCCCTTACCTTTCTA
>JABUQX010014555.1:2500-5000 GCA_015478945.1 Trachelipus rathkii
CTCACGTATGGAAATCGTCAATGTAGGGTTCATCCCTGGCCCAGGTGGGCCACAACCATGCCCCCATACAAAACCCCGCCATTCTCTCCTATCATGCACCTTTTATTCTCGCCTTGCCAAACTCACATTTCTCTTCCTCTGGCATTCCTTCACCGACCCAATCCACTTTCTCTTCGGTCTCCAGCCGGTCGTTTCCCAACACACTCACCACTATACATCCGCTTAAACCAACTACTATCATTCATCCTTTCCACATGACCAAAACCATCTCAACATACTTTCATTATTCTCTCATTTACCCCTTTCTTCACACCACACCACTCGCTAATACGTTCATTTCTCTCTTTGATCAATTCTTCTCACACATTTCTAGCACACCCCTAGATTGTCCATCTGGAACACATTGTACCCTGTAGATCTATACTTCTTATTCCAGGCCATATTCTCACTACCATACAATAACACAGGTACAACATACCCTCTTGTAAGACCCTAGCACACTCAAGACTTAGTCCCTTTGCATTCACCAACGATTTAATTGCACCAGCCACCTTCCTGCCATTCACCAACTTTCCTACACTCTGCAACGTCCGTTCCCTTCTCATCCAACAATACCCTAAATATTTAAACTAGACACTTGTTCCAGCTGCTCACCATCTTTAACATAACTTCACACTGAGAGCTATCTCACTCACAACCATTAACCTTACTCTTTTCCACGTTTACTTTCAAAGCCCCTCTTTTCACACAACCCTGCCAAATCTCTCTATCAATCCTCTCAAACTTCTCTTCAGATTCGCCAGCACAGAACCCAAATCACCGATATAATAGGGTAGAGGCACCCTCCACTCAACTTCCATTCTCCACCATTTCAACACCATTTCCTTGCCTCCCCCTCAAATTCTTTCATAACCCCATCCATAACAAATTGGAATAACCAAGGAG
Source organism: Trachelipus rathkii (assembly GCA_015478945.1). Lineage (NCBI taxonomy): Eukaryota > Metazoa > Arthropoda > Malacostraca > Isopoda > Trachelipodidae > Trachelipus > Trachelipus rathkii. The sequence continues at coordinate 3,446 of JABUQX010014555.1, forward strand.
ACTTAACACAACCCTGTCTTACTCCGCTATTAAGCCTAAACCAATCACATTGACACCATTTATTCTTACACACGCCTTCACTATCGTCATACATACTTTTGTCCATTCAGAAGCCTACCACCAAAACACATATATCACTAATACCTGCCATAAACTTTCCCTATTAACTCTATCATACCGCCTGTTGCAAATCCAATAACCTAAATACAATTTATTCTTCTTCTCCCTCATTTTTCTCAATCATTTGTTTTCAATGTAAAGATTGATCCACACATCCTCTATGGTACCACTCCTAAACGCACCTGTTCTTCACCAATCAGTCCCTCAGTCACTCGACGCCCTCTTTCGACCCAAAATACCCGCATATACCTTCCCTACAACACTCAATAAACTTATTCCCTAATAATTTCTCCAGTTCCCCTTTTCTCCCTTTCCCTTATATAAGGACTATTACTGCTCTCCTCCAAATCCCTTGGAACTATATACCCTCCATAACGCTTTATTACACAACTTCCAAAATCCAATCATCCCATCTTCGCCTCCGTCTTGATCATATTCACTAGTAATTTCATCGTATACTGCAGATTTTACCCTTCTTAAGCTTCTCACCCTACCCATTACTCCTCCTTACTAATAAAACCTCATCCCAAATACCTATTCCTGTCTTGCACCATAAAACCACATACATTCACAACACCTCATCATTACTGTTAATATGGTGCAGATTTCGAAGTGTTCTTTCCACACTCCCTCACATCCATTTCATCGTTACAGAAAGCACCATCCCTATTCTTATTCTAAGGAGATTCCCCTTATTCTCATTCTTACCTTTCGCGCTCCTTCCAGAAGAGCCTTCCTGATTTTCCTTGTAAGTCCTCATTCATCCTCTTCCAAACTGTTCATTTACTCTTTTTTTTCTCCTACGTATACACCTTTTAGGATTTCTTTTTCCTCCTTATATAATTCCAAGCATCTTTCTTTTGAATCTCATCATTTTGCTTTTAGTACATTCAAATTCTGTTTTACCTTTAACCGCTTTCATCACCTCTTTCATTCCACCATTCGCTGTTACATTCTTACTTCCTACTTTAGCACATCACACACTCTTGCACGTACTAACAATTGCTTCCTTCATTTGCCCCCAGATTTGTTCAGTATCAACTTGTTCACATTCAACCGCTTTACTAGCTTGCGCTCTTACATACTTATCCTTATTATCTTGCTCACTTAACTTCTCACTCTTAATTTTAACCACTTCCTTCCGTATCACACTTCCTCTCCATCAAGCCCCACTAACTTTAATTTTACATAGAAACAACATAATGATCCGATAAATCCATTCCTAAACCCTAACTGATTTAACATCACACATACTTCAACATCTCCTTCTTCACCAACACTATATCAATCATACTTTCACTTCGATACCATCTCTACTACACCAACTCTAGTATACTTATGGGATACTCTTGTGTTTAAAGAAAGTATTACTACACAATACCTCTCTCTTCACAGAAATCAATCACTTCCTACCAATTCTCATTTTCTCCCGCCA
>JABUQX010014555.1:10000-17500 GCA_015478945.1 Trachelipus rathkii
ACGCAGTGGTGGAGGAATGCAATATAGGATGAGAAAACCGGGTGCTTTAAAAACTACGCTTGAAACTTTCTTTTTTGGGGACGTGGATTGCCTAGTGGTTAGAGCACCGGTTATTGTTAACTCTGGGACGCGGAGTCCAATGTTCGAATCCCTCTATGGAGAATAAAATCTCCTGTGACTCATTCATTTAAAACGGAGTGTCAAACAGCGGCCCATGGGCCGCTATGCGGCCATCAAGTTTTTCCATGCTGACCATCTCATGACAATTTTAAAAATTTCAAGATAATTTATTTTGAAATTATAATTATAATTATTATCATTATATATATTTATATACCGTATATATATATTTTATTATATAATTATATATATATAATATATATATATATATAATATATACTATATATATATATAATATATTAATATTACTATATATATTATATATATATATATATATATATATATATATATATATATATATATATATATATATATATATATATATATAATATATTATATATATATATATATATATAATACGTATATATATATATATATATATATATATATATATATAATATATATAGGTATATATATATATAATATAGATTATATATATATTTTTGCGGGCCCACGAGAACTGTTTTGTAGTCAGTGTGGCACTCCACGGTAAATGAGTTTGACACCCCTGATTTAAAATGTGTTTATTCTTTTGACAATAAGTGATTCTAAAGCACTTTTTTTTTTAATGAGAAATTTTAAATCTTAAATCACAATTTCAATATCAGGCACAGTTTTTTTAGTTGTAAGTACATAAAAGGTACATTTCACTCAAAACTCATTATCCTATTTTTACTCATTATGATGCATAATATTAATATAATGTTTTCTGTCCAAGTCACTTATGATCTGTTTAGTTAAGGATATTACAAGAAATTGCTCAAATTCATTGAATGTAATGAACATAAGTGGAAAATATGTGGTGACTTACAAACAGTTGCAATTATATTGAAGATGCAACAAGGCAACACAAAATATACAAAATATATATGCTTCCTCTGCGAGTGGAATGTCTTTATAGAATGGAACATTACCCAAAAGGGTCTAGTCTCTATGAAATTGGAAAGTTGGAGAAAAAATACAGTTTCTTTTTGGGAAAAGAAAAAAAAAAATTTACAGTTGAGAAACTGGTAGCTTGTGAAGATGTGCTTCTACTTCCTCTTCACATCAACCTCGGCCTTATTAAACAATCTGTATAGGCCATGGGTACAACTGGAAGAGCATTTATGTACCTTTCAAAGAAATTTCCTAGACTTTCGCAAGCAAAGATAAAGGAAGATGTTCTGTGGATCAGAGAAATTCAGCAATAAGATTCTGATGCATGTCTAACAACGAAAAACGAACAAGGATGTGATTTAAAAATGTAACCAAAAACTTCCTGGGAAGAAGATCTAAAAACTACAAGAAATTGGTGAACTAAACGGTTAAAGTATATCAAAATTTAGAATACGTGTCTCTAAAAGTACACTTAGTGGACTGGCATCTATATTACTTTCCAGAGACCTGAAGCTATTTATCATACGTACAGTCAAAAGCATATGTTGATGGACATATATATATACATACAGTTCAATGTAATCGCCATTTTTAATTTAGTCATTAGATTTATTTACCAATCAAGAGGAATACGAAAGCCACTCCCCTTTCACACAGGTTCAATAACATTATAGTGAAATAAACTTTCTATATTTGAAAACGTAATATTTTTAGGTTTGACGTCATAATGAAATATACGAACTTTAAGAACTTCTTGGACAATATGATTAATGTAAGAATGTTTCAGGTAATATAGGTTAAAAATATGTTTTATAAAAGTACTGAAAAAGTTTTTTAATATAGTAAAATGCAACGTGGAGTATATATTATATAAATATATAATATAATTATTATATAGTATATATATATAATATATATATATATATTATAATATATATATATTATTATATATATATATATATATATATATAATTATATATATATATATATATAATATATATAATTTAAGTTTTGATTGAAGAAATTTTGGCATATATTTACTTCTACTTGAATAATAAAATTCAAATATTATTGGTTGCCCCAAGTTGTTGTTATAACTAATTCTCTTTTGAGTAGCAAATCTCTCTCACGCAAGCTTTTTTCCAGGTTCGCTCGTTTGTTCGCTCTGTAATCTATAAAAACCGTTATCAGCAATCTGGTAGTTAAACACTTCATAGGAGGAACCTTGTCCTCTTTAAGAAGTGTTTACGATATTTCAGTTCAAAGATCTGGTGAAACTCTTTTTAATTTAAAAAAGTTGAATCATTCATCTTTTAGGTATCCATACAATTTAACAGGTGACAACTATAATTTACATCTTGACATTTTAGCATTAACATGTATGCATGATACTGATGCGGTATTTTATTATTTTATTAACATCGTTGAAAAGTAAATACTTTTCATCAAAACCAAACTCCTTACGAATATTAGTCTTAGCGGCAAATATTAAGATTGGGATGAGTAAAATTTTTTTGCGCTAGAGTCGCTTGGGTCGAATCATGGAATCAGTACTGAGCGAGTCTCTCTTCTCTCTCTCTTCTCTCTCTCTCTTCATCTCTCCTCTCTCTCTCTCTCTTCTCTCTCTCTCATCCTCTCTCCTCTTCTTCGTCTCTCTCTTCATCTCACTCTCTGTCTCTGGTCTCTGGTCTCATATTCTCCTCTCTCTCTCTCTCTCTCTCTCTCTCTCTCTCTCTCTCTCTATATATATATATTATATATATATATATATAATATATATATATATATATATATATATATATAATAATTATATCATATATATATATATATATTTTATATTATATATTATATTTGACTGTCGTAGGAGTTGGGCGTGTTAAAAACAGAAGGGAAAGCGGAAAAGAAGAAAGGACGATCTAGGATAAAGAGTAAAGAAGACGGATGAAAACTTCAACAGGACTATTAAAGAGAGTTCTAGAAGGTGTTTTGTTTTGTCAGATTGTCAGAGTAAAGAATATGTTTCGCACCTGTTCAAGCGAGATTGTTGTTTGCAAACAGCTAACAAAATTTATTAAAATCTTACTTAAAATATTTAAAATTTTATTCGATAAAAAAATTTAAATTAAAATCAGATTATAAAATAATTGAAATTATTTATTTAACGAACTCAAGAGGAGGAGCAACAAAACTTTTAATTCAGTTCTTTTGGAAATTTTAATGATATTAAATAGAAAAATAAAGCGGTATCCTAAATAATTTATTTGAGGAGCGGCAAAACATCGTATCAATTATTTTTGCATAAATGAATAAAATATAATTTTATACTTGTAAATAAAGCTGCTATGAATAATTTCTGGTCTAAAGTGGAAGGTTTCAACGCCAAGTTGATCAATATGAGATTATCTTTTCGCATGCTTTGTGATGAGGCTTGGGAACCTTCTGCTGCTTATGGCATTTTTTATACTTTCCTTGTCGCGTGAATCGGTGTGGCGGAGTAGTAAAAATACTCTGCGATTGACACCACCCTGCATCCATGCGGGACGGTGTTAAATGATAATATATATATTATATATATATATATATATATATATACTATGTATATATATATATGTTATGTATATTATATATATATCTAATTTATATATATATAATTATATATATATATATATATATTATATATATTATTATATTATATATATATATATATATATAACTATATATATATATATTATTATATATATATATATATATATATTATATATTATATATATATTATATAATATATTATTATATTATATATATATAATATTATTATATCTATATTATACATCAGAAGGCTTATGGACGCTTAAGTAACTGTGCTTCCTCAATTATCTAGTATTTGGAAAGGTTGGTAACCTTTTATTTTAATTTTCAACTATAATAATAATAATATTACACAAAATCTTAAAAGAATTGTTTTTTTTTTTTTGTTTTTTGGTGTTACCATAGGCTTTTGAAAATGAGAAAGCTTAAGCAATATTAGAGACGCCATGATAATAATACTCGTCAAAAATTGGAAAATTATTTTTAATGTGGTCATAAATACAATAAAATAAAACTTTTTTATTAAAAAAAAAACAAACATGAGGAGATTAAAAAATACATCTCTTTCCTTTTATTTTAGAGCTTCACAATCTATTATTTATTTTTATTTATATATATTTATATTATATATATTATTTTATATATATTATATATATTATATATATATATATATATATATTATATATATTATTATTATATATTATATATTATATTATTACGCATATATATATATATAGATGGTCAGAATTTTTTAATGCTGTTCTCAGGCCAGTATGGATGGCCCTAGGAGAACGTCGTCCCTGAGAGCTAAGATACAACACATATTATATATAGTTCTATGGATCAGCTGTGACCGCTAAAGGTGTTATGTAAGGATGGTGGATTATACAATATAGTTTTTATTTTATATTAATTTATTTTTTTATAGTATTTTTTTTCTTTTTATTACTAGGAGGAGGTTGTGGCCTTCTTTAAAGGAATACCATAGGGTAATCCGCAAAGATGGCAGGAGTCGGGGTCTCTCGCCTCCGGTGGACGACCCGGGGGGGACTCATCCACCACCGGGGATGGTCTCGGACCCCGCTCTTTTGGTCTTTGGGGTCGCGGGGTTCCTCCGAATCCTCCGGAGGTATGAAACGTCCCCCTCTGTTCCCCTTTCGTCGGGGCTCGACCCCTAAATTTGGGGTATGGTGAAATCATAAATTGTTTTTGTTTTTTGGTTTTTTTTTTGGAGTAATCAATTATTAAGGTTTTTGTTAAGGGGGGTGGGTCGAGCGCGACGGGGGGACAGGAGGTGGGGATTTATTCTATAGGTGGATCGTTTCGTGGCCGGAGGGGGATGGTCGGAGGAACGCCCGCGACACCCAAATACCAACCGAGAGACCCCGACTCCTGCATCTTTGCGGTTTACACTAGGGTATATATAACCTTTAGTTAAAAAAAAAAAAAAATTACTTCAAAAAAAAAAAAAAAAGTTAAATCCCAACCTTAGATTTTTCGGCTGATTCCAAATATAATTTGTTTTACTGTAGGCCCTGCCGTTCCTCTTAGCTTACATACCTGTGGAGCATTAAAAAAAATCTGGACCAATCTATATATCGATAATCGATACTCGATACATTTTCCAAAAAAATTATCAAACTTTTATATATATATATATATATATATAGATATATATATTATATATTTATTAATATATATATATATATACCTATAATATTAATATAATATATATATATATGTATTTAATATAACTAAAATTAAATTAAAATGAATTGGTATTTTTCGATTGAAAGCTCCAAAATAAAAAAAAGTTTGTTAATTTGTAGGCAAATCGAATTTTTAATTTTAATTTTTGCTATAAAAATTATTACCAACCTTTCCAATACTAAATTATTTTGAGTACCCTTTTTCGTTTCAATTTTGCTTAATCTTATATATTTATTAAAAGTTTTTACAAGAGTCTTCATAAGATGTTAAATTTTTCGTAAGCTTTCGGTCCTTAAATTTCTGGACCTCTCAGACGATTTTATTTGAAGACTAAATAAAATTATTAAAACATTTTGTAAGATTATGTAATAACTTGAAATATGAAAAGTAGTTTTAAATTTCTGTAAAGTTTGCTTTTATATTTTTTGAAAAATGGTGTGGTGGTAAGATCTAGATCACTATGCAGTACAGAACCTTATTAATTTCACCTACAAAAAAGGAGATATGACGTCAATCCCCACTACAACAACATTCTTACCACCATCATTTTAAAATAATAAAGCAAATTTTACTTAAATTTAACTACTTTTCATATTTCAACTGTTTTTACATAATATTAAAAAATTTATAATTTTATTTAGCTTCAAATAAATCGTCCTGGAGGGTCAGAAATTAAGGCCGAAAGCTATACGAAATTTAACATCTTTATGAGACTCTTGTAAAACTTTTTATAATATATAAATAAGGCCTTTATTATAAATACATCCAAACTGGCGAAAAAATTGACTTGATTATATATATATATATATATATCATATATATATATATATTATATATATATATATATATATATATATATATATATAATATATATATTATATTTGATATATATATATATATATATATATATATATATATATATATATATATATAATATATATATATAACCAGTGGCGTATCCAGAAATTTTTTTCGGGGGGGCCAAACAAAAATCGATTCTTTAATATATAATATTATATATATATCTATATATATATAATATATATATATATATAATATATATATATATATATATATATAATATATCTATATATATATATATAATAAAGTGGAAAAAAAATATTAAATTCCTAAGAAAAAATGGGAAGAATTATATGAAATTACTAAACCATCTACACTAAATTGTATATTCCTAGATACGTACTAAATCAATTTTTTATTTCAATATTTCGATGTGTGTAAGGAAGGGGCAAGTTTCAATAATCATTTAATTCCCGTACGAACTCTTCAGTAGGTTTTCCTTGAAAGTCTTTGATGTTGAACGGCTTCTTTCTACTGAAGCAGTAGACACGTAAAATTGCCAGTATTTGCAACAAGATGTAAATATTTGGAAATTGTGATGCGACCAAGAAACTAGTCCATCTATTGTGGTTTTGGGGCCTGTGGCTGTGATGCCATTTCAACTTCCATAATCCCATTCTGCTTTTACTAATTCCTTCATTTGGATTTCGAGATCTTCCTTGTTAAATATGTTACACATCTTTTATCTTCTCATATGGCACAATTACACCCGTTCGGTGACAAATTGCCAGGAAAATTTAAAAACTTCTCTCTAATGCTGCTATTAAATCATCAAAAATGGTATAAAAATGTGTGCGATAATTAATAAGTCTGTGGGTCGGAAAGTAGGAATGTTGGGTCTGTATTTGTTGGAATTTATTCTTAGTACAGCAATTTCAGTACTCAGTTCAGATTCAGATGCGATTACACATTTCAAAAATCAGCTGAAACTCTAATGTTGCATTTTCTCTGATGGTTTCAAGTTTAGTTTTTATCTAATGGATTACGAGATTTAGTTCCTGACAGCGAGATCATATAAATTAATTTAATTCTGCATTTATATTAGTTAACAGGATATGATCTTAAAAAATTTTTAGCGTCCAGAAAATTTCGGGGGGGGCCATGGCCCCCTGGCCCCCCCTAAATACGCACTGATATATAATATATATATTATATTTATATATATATATATATAATATATTATAATATATATATATATATTTTTATATATATATATATATATATATATATATATTATATATTATATATAATATATTATATATATATATATAATGGTGAATTTGGATT
>JABUQX010014555.1:22500-24540 GCA_015478945.1 Trachelipus rathkii
TATATATATATATATATATATATATATATATATATATATATATATATTAATTAAAATATATAAATGTGTATATTTCTATATTGATAATATATATATAATTATAATATATATATATATATATATTATATATATATATATATATATATATATATATATATCTATTATTATTATGGTAAACTATACATTAGTGTCGCGACATCTCGAGAACTAACGATACTTACACGAAAACTAATTCATATTTGGAATCACGTTATAAAGCTTATTACCGAAATGCTATTAAAAAAAAATAAAAATGTAATTGTAATTGTAATTATATAAACCAACACAATAGAAGGAGAAATGCTCAAGGTATGTAATGAACTGAAACTCGTAATAACGAAACCTAAGTTACCCTAATGTAACCTTACCTAACCTAACCATACCTAACCTAAATTAATGTAACCTAACCTAAAGTAACGTAAAGCAAAGTAAAATAACGTTATTTTTTTTCTATAATTTCAGTTAAAAGCAAGAATTCCCAAACAAGGTTTAAATGTTTTAAAGGTAAATATTTTTTTAACAACATTCCGGTAAAAAGCTTTATACGCTGATTCCAAATATGTAATTGGTTTTTTCGTAAGTATCGTAGTTCTCGAAATATCTGCGTACACTAATGTAAGTTTGTAATATATATATATTATATATAATATATATATATATATTTATTATATATATTTATATATATATATATATATATATATATATATATATATATATATATATATATAATATAAGAGTGTATAAAGCTGACATTATGTAACTCGAGAACGGCAACATATACAGTAAAAAAATTTACATATTTGGAATTCAGCGGAAAATTATAAGGAGGGGTTTTTAATTTTTTTTTTTTTTTTTTTTTTTTTTTTTGCGTTTATCGGAAAATTTTAGAAATTTCTTTTTTTTTCCAATTAGGGGGCTCGAGCCGACGGGGGACAGAGGGGGGGACGTTTCATACCCCGGAGGGGATGGTCGGAGGAACCCCCGCGACACCCAAAGACCAAAGAGCGGGGTTCCGGAGACCATCCCCGGAGGGGGGGATTAGTCCCCCCCGTCGTCCACCGGGAGGCCGAGAGACCCCGACTCATGCCATCTTTGCGGTTTACCCAATGGTATTCCTTTAGTTAAAAAAAAAAAAATTATTACCTTTACAATATGCTATTACTTTAATTACAAGAAAAAAAATTTTTTTTTACCTCTTAACATACGTTTCCAAATTTAAATTCTTCTTCTAAATTGATTTTTAATCTCTTCTAAAACTCTATAAATCGATTTTCTTTTAGAATATTTTTTTTCCAAATATTTTGAAATATAAAAAATCAAATAATAATGAAATAACAATCTAAATATATAAAATACGGCCTCTTGTTGATTATCAGCATCCATTAGCTAAAGCCGATTTTATTTTAAAATCAACTAAATCGAACACATGAAGCAGCCTCAATAGTGTTAAAAGATTGAATGTTTTTTTTTCTATGAGGAGTTAGAAAACTTGTTTAATGATAAGTAGCGAATAGTGAATAATTATAAAAGAAACACTTTAATGGAAAGTGAAATAAAGGATGTGTCAAGCTTAGTGAGATGAAATTATTAATTATTATAAGTTTAGAGTAAGATTTAAATAATATCTAAAAAAAAAATTTTAATATTCTTAAAGGTGTGGAACCTCATTATTATAATAGTTTTATTACCGACAAAATTGTGAATTTTTTTGTTTTTTACAGAGAGAGAAGAGAGAGAGATAGAGAGAAGAGGAGGAGAGAGAGAGCGAAGAGAGAGAGGAAGAAAGAGAGAGAGAGAGAGAGAGAGGAGTTCACGTTAACTCATATATTATTATTTATATATATATATTATATATATATATATATTTATATATTATAATATATAATATAATATATATATATTATATATATTATAATATATATTTTGTTAAATATGTTTATATGTGAAATATATTTTGTTACATTTTTTCAGAAATCTAGTTGATATTTGGTTTAGAGCGAC
>JABUQX010014556.1:0-17500 GCA_015478945.1 Trachelipus rathkii
AAAAAGGAAGAAACTAGGGTAACGTGAAGAAATTCTGAAGGCCCCTCAGAACACCCAATCTCACAGACACTAGTTTAGAAAAAGAAGTAATGTGATCCTTCCAATTAAGTTCACGATAAAAAGGAACGCTAAGAATACTAAGGACAAAAGAAAGTTTGAGTTGTGTATTTTCGAAAATGTTTTAGTTGTGTGAAAGATTATGACGAGTAGAAAGACGAAGGAACTGAATTTTTGAGGCATTGAATACAATCATATTCTTAATGCCCCAATTAGAAATTCTAGAAAGGTCAGAGGTTAGTTCCAACGCTGTCCCCTTACCATATTCCACTTCCTATTCGGTGTGACATCTTTCGAAAACAAATGAAGGGTGGAGTTGTCGTCATAGATTCGAAAACTTTAGAAACAACGTAGGTTAAACAGATAGGAAGATTGTTTGAGGGTTGTGAGTGGTTCATTTTTTTTCGACACAGTCTGAATGAGCGCTCATTCCCAGAGGAAGGTAAATTCAAAGTAGATAGACAGATATCAATTAGTTTATCAAGGCAGGGTCATAGCGAGAAGGATAGATATTGTAAGAGGGTACTCTCTCTCTCTCTCTCTCTCTCTCTCTCTCTCTCTCTCTTCTCTCTCTCTCTCCTCTCTCTCTCTTCTCTCTCTCTCTCTCTCTCTCTCTCTTTCTTTCTCTCTCTCTCTCTTGGCGATCAGAGATAGGATTTGAAGAACTGAGATGCTTCCAATTATTCCTTTAAAGGATAGATTTGAAAACTTTCGAAAGATTGGAGTTTAAAGCGATTAATTGGAAGGTAGTTTGAGGGTTGAGAGGGTGGTCAGGGTTGAGAAGGTGGTCAGGGTTGAGAGGGGTCGCCTTTTCTCAGCACAGTTTGAATGAACGCACGTTTCCAGCATGAAGGGTAGGTCCAAGTAGATAAACAGAGACGAAATAGTCTACAAAGGCATGGTTCTGAGAACCACAGAAGGAATACCATCAGGACCCTACGCTTTACTAGTGTTAAGCTCAAAAAAAGAGGAAATAACGTTTTTATAAGAAATTACAATGTTAGACATAGATGAATTGGAGGTGTGGAGGAGTGGGAAGAGGAGGAGGAGGAGGAGGTAGGCAAAGGTAAAGGTTTGAGAGAAGAGTTCAGCTTTAGCTGAGGGTAAAACGGCATTTGTGTTGTCGGAAGATGCTTGAGGAGTGAAAGAGGAAGAAGCAAAGTTGGAGTCAACATTTTTGTGGTAAAATGCGAGAAAGGATGAGAGGAAGATAATCCAGAACGATTCTTGCATCTTTGGAGAAAGGAAATGAGTTATTAGTGTTTGGAAAATGGAATTGGCACAAGTCGGGGATGAAATATAAGTTGCGTGAGTTTCTAGACTTTGAACACGACGTCAATTTCTGAAATCATTTTCCCTCTTGAGAATAGAACGAGAACAAGCAGAATTAAGCCAAAGTCAGTTAGGTTTAATTGAAGGAAATAATACGGAATATACGCCCCATGTTAGAGAGAAGCACCTCTGTAATACCATCAGCACACTCCTCGAGACCCCCTCCCCTTCCCCACGGAACCAGTATAATCATTCCATGGGAAATCAAAGAAGTACGATAGCAAGTCCAACCAATAAGCAGCACCGGAGTCCCAAAGAGATAAGAAAGTGATCGAAGGAACCCAGAGGAGGAGAGAGTTTAACATAATAAGAAGAAGGATTAGTGGTTAGAAAAATGTGTAGAATATTGGGTTCATCCCCATGATGATGATGATCAGGGATACGAGTAGTGAGCTGCACCAACTGCTCGAGATCATTCCTGATAGAAAAGTGGTAGGTAAGCTCACCAGCTGTATCTTGAGAATTAGAGGAAAGCCATTGGTGGTGGTGATGAATGTTGAAATCACCAAGAATGATGACTTCAGAGAAAGGTGAAGAAGAGAGATGGTGTTCTAATTTGGAGTTAAAGTAGTCGAAGAATTTATGAGTCTCTCGAGTTAGGAAACAGGAGACAGATATACAGAACAGATGAATTTAATAGTAGATTGACAGGATAGATTGTCATAGGTAGAAAATTAGGAAGACACCAAATCAAAGAGAACAAACCTCATTATCGCGAACAGAGGTACAACCTCCTTTGTCTGAAAACTGAGGATAGAGACAGGAAAAGGAAACAGATCAAGGTGTGCTGTCAGAATGCTTAATTAAGCACCTGAGTTTTGCTTAAGAATAAGAGATGAAGTTTAGAGGAGGAGATTAAATTAGTGTAAATTCCGCGAAGGTTGTTCAAGTTTATGAAGAAATAAGACCTAGTATCATAATAGTTGACAATTCTGTGACGGCACCAACCCCACTACCGGAGGATGTCAAAGCACAAGTGGTGATAGGGGAAGGGCGGACGATGGTTTATCTTGAAATCCGTCCCTCTTAAATTCTCCGAGGCTCAAGAACTCACTCAAGACCTAGTTTCTTTGGCATTCAACAAGGATTATTGCACGCAGCTCCTCTACATTCAAAACTTCCAAATACACTCCTGCCATCATACCATTACCTCTCATGCGCAACATAGCTTAAATATTTAAAGTCAGATACTTGTTCCAACTGCTTTTCTCTCCAATATGATCTTACACCCTCGACACACTAACCCACCATCAATCAACTCACTCTTATTTACATTTAACTTCAAACACCTTTTATGCCAAACCATCCAACCAATCCTCTCAAACTTTCTTCAGATTCCACACAAAACTAATCATAGCGAGCAATAAAGCAGAGCACTCGATGCTCCGTCAGTCATACACCTCCCATACCACTCCTACCTTTAATTTTTCATCAGCCATCCAAATATCCAAATTAAATAGCCATGGGGAAAAACACCTCTGCTGTTAATTTAAACTAAAATATCAGCATTTCACTTACCAACAACACTTTTTATTCCATTCAGAAGTATACGACCAACACCATACGTCACTACACCTGCCACAGAGGTTTCCTATTAATCCTGTCAAATGCCTGTTGTAAGTCCACAAAACCTAAATGCAATTTATATTTTAATTTGCTTCAATATAAAAATTTGATTTTCACATCTTCCACCACCACAGTATAAATATATTAACATGCAGTAGGTCAGATAGATTGGCAATTATCTGATAAATTGAGGATATGCTCTTCAAAATTTACAATTTTCAACGGCTGTTTTCGAAAGTAAGTCTCACCTTCATTTGCCTACGTTGAAATGTAAGCAACATTGTGATTGGTTTAGAACAAACCAGTATCTCATCTCCTCCTCTAATGGCATCCTCCTTTTTATGGCCTTTTCGAACGTAAATTAAATAATTTCTATAAAAAATATTGGGCATTTTGCTACTAAATCTTTTTACTACGATAAATACTAAAAATATTTGATTATAAAAATTAACTTCTGCTACATACAAAGCCATATTATATTTGTTTAATTTTTTGGAGGCAAATTTTGCAGCGCAAAAGCACACTCAAACACGAAAATTATAACATTGAATTGAAGAACTATAATTTCAATTATATCTGTACATGCTACCGACCTTTTTTTTTTTAAGCAATATGTATTATTTTTACACTATGATGAAAATACGAATAATTAATAAGGCCCTTGCTTATTTATTAAAAAAATATTGTTAACGAAGATTTTACCTGTCAAAGATTTGGGTAAAGGTCCAACAATTACCGTTTTCACAGCTCTGCTTTATAGTAAAGCCAAATATAAGAAAAAAATTGCAACAATTTAAAAATTAATCAAATAAAAGCAAATTAAGTTTGCTGTGGATAGCTTTATCATTAAGGAGTAATGAAACTCTAAAACGGTAAAAATTTATTTATTACTCTCAGTTTAAGTCGTGGTATAACATGGTGGAGGAATAAAAAATCTAATTTCAATAAATTGCAATAAAAAATATAATATACTTACCTAATCCTTAATTCGCTCTTTTGCATTATAAAAAACTAATAATATTTGAAGGTTTTGAAAAAAAATGGATGAGATGAAGAAATGAAAGGCAAAAACAAATTAAGGATAGAGAACATGGATTGATGGAAGCATGAACAAAATAAGTGAAAGAAGCATAGTAAATTGCCACAATTTCCTTTTAAGAAAAATAATAATTTTCCTGCTTTCATAATATAACAAAAGAAAAACAAACAAAAACTCTTAATACGATAAACGCATCCATTTAACACATCTAGGCCTTCATTTAAATATCTAGACTAAAGCTTCGTCTAAAGCTACTACTGCCACCTACTATATACCAGACTACTATTAAAAAGTATTCTTAATTCTAAATTTTCATAACGGTTATAATAATTCATATTTTTTAAAAATAATTTCAGGACTGTCGTAAAAATCAATGTTCATTTTTAACACTACTCTTTAATAAAGATTCAAATGTTTTATGTTTTCTGTGATAAGGTTGAAAGTTCTTTACCTTGGGGTGTGGGTTCGAAGGTGTAACTCTTAAAGTAATTTGTCGATTAAATACTTTTATCACAGTAAGAACACTTAAATGGTTTTTCACCTGTGTGGGGTTCGGAAGGGTGAACTTGATTACGGTTACTTTTTATCAGTAAAATCACTTTTATCACAGTGGAACACTTTAAATGGTTTTTTCACCGCGTGGTGGGTTCGAAGGTGGAGATCTTAAACTAATTTTTTGATTAAACACTTTTCTCGTCCAGTAAGACACTTAAGGTGGTGTTTTCCACCGTGATGGGCTCGAAGGTGAACTTATTAAAATTCATTCTGATTTAAAAACTTTTATACAGTAGAACACTTAAATGGTTTTTCACGCCGTGTGGGTTCAGAATGTGGTGGGCCTACATCCACCGTTTCCTATTAAAAACTTTGTCTGCAGCAAGTTATGAAACACTGAATGGTTTATCATCAGTGTTGGTTTCGAATGTGATCTTTTAAATCACATTTTCTAACAAACTTTTTTGGCACAATAAGAGCATGTGAATGCTTTATCAGTATACTACATTTCAGTATCCGAAACGAACAAAATTTCTTTTAAAAAGAATTTTACGATCATTATTGTCATTTTGAATATTTTTATTAAGCAAGCTGAAGCAGGACTACCAATACATAGTTGATGTTTCCGTTTTCAAATTTCTGGAACTGAGGAAAAGGTAACGTTGTTCTATATATTGGTCTGTGTGGAAGAACGACTTCTGCTTACAACTTAAACGTGAAATAAATACTTAAAATACAACAAACATTAATGAATAAAAGGAATTAGCTCCAGTTTATAGTTAATAAAAAAATAACAATAGGGTGGGAAGAACAAGCTAAAGTTATATAAAAAATAAATAATCAAGAAAAAGGTAATTTTAATGCACCCCTCATTACTATTTTAGTCGGCTAAATTTAAATATTAGTTTCGTTCCCTGCTGAACATTTTATGAATATTAATTTGAAAATTATGTCTACAACATTTTTTGCAAAAGATTATCCAAGTATAAAACAAAGCCGTCAAATCTGACGTCAAATTCAGGAATATCCGCTCATAATCTGAAAACAAATATAATTTTTATTTTTATGAAACCGGAGAGCAGGCTATGCCTAGCTAACACGAACATCGACACTGAGAATGATTTTGTAATACAAAAATTGTGATTGACTTTTTTAAACTATGACGTCAGTCATATATAGTATTTTAATCCACAATTTTAATATAAATCTTTAGGGAAATCAAAGTGATTTACTATTAGGAATTTTTGTTTTCTAGAGATGAATTTATATCCCAAATCATATGGTTTTTGTTTTTTTGGTTGTAGACTGTCGAGAGAGAGAGAGGAGACGAGAAGAGGAGAGAGAGAGTAGAGAGAGAGAGGAGTAGAGAGAGATAAACTGAAGAGAGAGAGATAGATAGATAGGGAGAGTGATAGGATAGATAGGATAGATAGGATAGGATACGATAGACCTAGATATCGTATGAGATGATGAGTATTGATTAGATAGTATTATCGTTATATGTGTATTATATATCGGTGATAGAGTAGATATGAGATATGTTATAGAAGTAGTGATGATTATTAGGTTGTTATTATGCAATAGATAGATAGAGATAGAGAGATTAGAGAGAGAGAGAGAGAGAGAGAGAAGAGAGAGAGAGAGAGAGAGAGAGAGAGAGAGAGAGAGAGAGAGAGAGAAGAGAGGTTAGAGAGAGAGAGAGAGAGAGAGAGAGAGAGAGAAGAGAGAGAGAGAGAGAGAGAAGAGAAGAGAAGAGAGAAAGAGAGAAGAGAGATATAGAGAAGAGAGAAGAGAGAGAGAAGAGAGTAGAGAGAGAGGAGAAGAGAAGAGAGAGATGAGAGAGAGGAGAGAGAGAGGAGAGGAAAGAGAGAGAGAGAGCAAACTAAAACTTAAACTCGCCAAGCAAAGAAGAATTTATCGAAGGCAAGTAAGATAGTCAAAAAAAACATTTATTAATAAGAAAAGAATTCAGACTAGACAAGTGAGTCTTTGTACAAATAGGAAAATTAATTAATATTATTATTACTATTATTATTATTATGTATATTATTATTATTATTTTATTATTATATGATTATTATTATTATTATTATTATTATTAGTTATTATTACTATTATCATTCATTTCTTTTATTCCAAGATGGGAGTAAAGGAGGGCGTGACAAGCATCGGAAAGAAAAGCAGTAGAATATGAAAAAAGGAACGAAGCCCAGCCTTACCGCCCCCTCTGTCCATTAATTAGTAAGAACTCGTCGTAGTCAAAAACAGTTCAGAAAAAATCCACCCTAGAGGCTGCTACGGGGAAGCGCGACGGATTACTCAATGGTAAATCGCTAAGTGTAGGGTTATCCCTGGGCCCAGGTGGGCACAACCATACCCCCTCAAAAACCCCGCCATTCTCTCGTATCATGCACCTTTCTTCTCGCATCTGACAAACTCACATTTTCCTCTCCTGGCAGACATTCCTTTACTGATAATGCCACTCTTTCGTCGGTCCTCCCAGCGGGGTCGGTTTTCCCAACAACACTGCACAAACTGTACATCCGCTTAACCAACTCACTACTATCATTCATCTTATCCACATGACCAAACCATCTCAATATATTATACGTTCATGTTATTCTTTTCGTTTACCCCTGTCTGGTCAACTAGCACAAACTGCTCTAATACGTTCATTCCTCATCTTTATCAATTCTTATTCACACCCTGGCACGCCCGCAAACTTGTCCATCTGAGCAATTGAACTTTTAGATCTATACTTCTTATTCCAGACCAGTCTCACTACTATAATAAAGTCAGATGAACACAGGTAACTACATATCCCTTTCTCATTGCATGTAATTCCCTAACTCGCGCCTTCTCTATATACTGTTCTCTTTACACAGGGCAGAAGTGGTAAGTGTGGCACCAGCCCACACTTCCTGTCTATTCATATACTTTCCTTACTACAACTCTGCATTTCATCCGTGCCCTGCGTCGAATCCGACATATACCCTGAAGTCTTTGGGGGCTGGCTCTTTGAGAACTCAGCATTTAGAAGGGAACGAAGATGGCCTATTTATTTTTGGAAACGTGGATGGCCTATTTTTTTGGGAACGTGGATGGCCTAGTGGATAAGGCGACCGGTTACAGTTTACTCAGCGACGCGGAGTCAGTGTTTCGAATCCCTGCTGATGGAGGGATAAAAATCTGCCTTTGAGCACATTTAAGTCTTTGGTTGGCTGGCTTTCTTGATACTTCAGCAGGTTATGGGTGAGAAAAGCCGGGAGCTTTAAAAGCTACCCTTGAAGACGTTTCTTTTGGGAACGTGGATGGTTTAGTGGATAAGGCGAACCGGTTACTGTTAACTCTGCGACGCAGAGTCCAGTGTTTCGAATCCCGCTGATGGAGAGTCAAATCTCCTTTGACTCATTTAAATCTCATTAACTTTGGGGGCTGGATTATGAGTACTCAGCAATTATGGGATGAGAAAACCGGGAGCTTTAAAAAAACTACGCTTGAAACGTTCTTGTTCTTTTTTGGAAACGTGCATGGCCTAGTGGATAAGGCGACCGGTTACTGTTAACTCAGCGACGCGGAGTCCAGTGTTTCGAATCCCGCTGATGGAGAGTAAAATCTCCTTTGACTCATTTAAGTCTCATTTAACTCATTATTATTATTATTATTATTATTATTATTATTATTATTATTATTATTATTATTATTATTATTATTGTTATTATATTATTTAATACAATTAAAATATAAATATCTTAAGTATTAGATCCTCAAATACAAAATTCAGAGAAGGATTAACATGGATTGAAGTAGTGGTGGTACCGGTAATGATGGGTGTGTTAGGAACAATGAAACCAGTCTGATTGTTCACCTAGAAAGATTACTGATCAGAGTAACATAGATAGATCTGAAATATGTTTGGAAGTAGAAAGAAAAAACCCGAGTATCATCAGGTTGGTATTGGGTATCTATAAGAGAATAAATATATGCCAGCCATAGGCTAGAGGTTTGATAGAGGATATATAAAAAAGAGGATATATAAAAAAGTAAATATGTTAAAAAAAATAAAAAATATTTTAAATGTTCTGAGCTCGGCTATGAATATTTATATGCATTAACAAATGTAATTTTAGCCTTCTTTCTCATTTTTATTCATGGTCGCACTCAGAACATTTAACAATTTTTTTACTCCTTTAAAGAGCTGTAAGAAGAACTAACCGACCTCAAACCTTGAGTTAAAGACTGGCACATAATTATTCCCTCTTCTACATGCTCAACACCAACCTAATGATACTAGGCACTTCTTTACCACCTATAAACACATTTCCGATGCCGTTACTCTAATTGGGAGTCTTCCAAAGTGGGCGATCAGGCTAGATTTTACAATTCCCAAAGCGCGCACCTCATCGGTATCATCATCACTTCTAAATTTGATTTGAGTTTACATTCAAAACTGCAATGATCACATTTAAACTTCTTACCGTGTGACTTCGAATGAAGTTCCAACTCATCTTTTTCATGATTTTTCAAATCTTTGTTTTTAATCTTTTGGTTCTTTCCTCTTGACGACTGAAGTTCGTTTCTTAAAGGGCTTATTTTGAGTCTGTCATCTTTCTCTCCATGGTCTACATCACTAATGGGAGTCTACAAAATAATAATAAAGGAAAATGCTGTCACTAAAAACATGAACATATTAATATTCTTCAATTTTTTTATTTGCAAAAATACCTTTTAATAAAATTAGTAAATTTAAAAGTTAGAGAGAAGCGGCGACTTAAATTAATAATATAATAATATCATATAATAATTAAATAATTAATGAATACTCAATAATAATAATATAGATAATAATAATAATAATAATAATGAACTAATAACAATTGGTGAAGAAACAAGGTTTGCATTTAGGAAGGGTTGTTGTTAGTAGGATGTGTGGATCAATCTTTACATAAGAAACAGGAATGAATTGAGAAATGAGAGAGAGAGAAGAAAATAAATTGTTAATTTATTTTTTTTATGGATTTTGCACAGGCGTATGAATAGGGTTAATAAGGGAAGGCCTTTAATGGCAGGTGTAGTGATATATGTTGGATGGTGTGGAATCAAAAGTATGTATGAAAATAGTGAAGGCGGTGTGTAAGAATTAAATGGTGCAACCGGTGATTGGTTTAAGTAATTATAGCGGAAGTGAGACAGGGTTGTGTATGTTTCTCCTTGGTTATTCAACTTGTTATATGGATGGGGTTTATGAAAGAAATTAGAGGTGAGGGTTTGGGGGTGGGGCAGGAAATGGTGTTATAGAATGATGGAGAATGAGCATGAGTGAGTTTGCCTACCTATTATATGCGGATGATTTGGTGTTGGTGGGGTGAATCTGAAGAGTTTGAGAGGATTGGTAGAGGTGTATAGATTTGGCACGGTGTGTAAAAGGAGGAGCCTGAAGTAAACGTTGATAAGAGTAAGGTTTTATGGTTGTGAGTGTAGAACAGTCCTCAGTGGTGAGGTTATGTTAGTGTTGAGTTCAACTTGAACAAGTATCTGAGTGTAAATATTTAGGGTGTGTGTTGGATGAATTGAGGAATGGATACGGATGATGCAGATATAGTAAGAAAATTGTGAATGGTAGGAAGGCTGCTGGTCCAATTAAATCTTTGGTGAATGTAAAGAGGGGTAAGTTTTGGGTGGACGCCAGGGTACTGCATTAAGCGTATGTTGTTACCGCTGTTTTGTATAGTAGTGAGACTATGGTCTGGGAATAAGAGTTATATAGATCTTAGTTCAATGTGTTCAGATGGACAATCTAGGGGCGTGCTAGGCTGTGAGAAGAATTGATAAATGAGGAATGACGTATTAGAGAGATGTTGTGGTAAAAAAGGAGTTACTGAGAGAATAAATGAGCGTTATTGATATGGCTTGGTCATATGGAAAGGATGGATGATAGTCGGTTGGTTAAGCTGACGTATAGTGTAATTGTGCTGGGAATCGACCAGCTGGAAAACCAAATAAAAAGTGGATTGAGTCAGTAAAGGAAGTTTGCAGGAAAAGATTGTGTGTTTGGCAGAGGCTAGAAGAAAAGTGCATAATAGGAATGAATGGCGGGATTTTGTGAGGGGGTTATGGTTGTGGGTCTGACCCAGGGGATGAACACCACATTGACGCTTTTGTATTGCTACGATCTCTCGCTTAAGTGTATGGAGTAGATGGTAGGAGGGGCTTTCCTATCGACCTACATCATGCTCTGCTACTTAACTACACATAAAAAGAAAAAAAAATGTTCTAAATAAAATATATGCAATTCGTCCAATTCAATTTACTCTGGAAATTTCATAAGAACTTGAAGAATAGTAAAAAAAAAATCAATTTTCAATTTTGGCAATTTTCACTCAGATAATGTGAATAAAAATATACACACACATATTTTTGTTTTTGGATATGGTTTTCAGAAGCTAAGGAAGCATAAACCTAAAACTTTTATCCAGTAGGCCCTATACATCTAAATGCTGAAGTTTTTATTCGAAAGTCGCTCAAAATCGGCAGTTCATATCGAAACCAGATGCCAAACAGGTGGGTATGCAGAAAGCTAATAATGTCTACTCCTAAAAATTCATAAAAAACTGGTTAAATTGTAGAAAAAATTATTATAGAAAATTTTCAATTTTAAAAAAAAAATATTTTGTTAAACATCGAATCGGTCCTTTAAGTTAATGACATTTTTTTATGTACTTTTCATGAATATTCCTCCATCATACTATTTTGAATATTTATACATTGAAAATTACATTATGTTTGAATAAAAAAAAAATCTCATACGTAATTATATAAAACGTATTTAGCCTACTGCAAGCAAGTTTATAAAGACTATAAAGACACTTTATTTTAATATCAGTTGCATTTTAAATTATAAAAATCTACAAGATGTTAAAAGGATTTTTCAGCAAAATTTAAGAAAAATCTCACAATAATATACATCTACAACATACTCGTATGTATGTTTTACAAAATTATACATCCACTACTTGTATGTAGTCATTAGTTCTTAAAGTTATATACTAAATTAAAGGCAAATATTCCCAAAGCTAATAAATATATTAGGTCTATTCTAAGTGAAACAAACTTTTCAGATTTTTAACTAAATATGTTCAGTCTCTAATACAAAGATCCGGCCTTAGCGAGAGCTTTTATGAAGTCGCAGAGTATCCGGCCAGAGTAGAATATTGTTACATCACTAATGGTGGGTATTGATGTCATCTAAAGTGTGTAAATCCTTATAAAACACCCAAAAGCTTGTGATGATTAGAACTACGATGTAGGTCTTATGCCACTATCATTAAGGTACATGCAAAAATATGAGACATATCAAAACAGTTCAAATGTTCCCAGTAGTCAAAAATCCAATGTTTATGGTGCGAGGCCATTAGTAACGTACAGTTATGCACACTTGCTAGTAACAACCTCTTCAAGGTACTTTGCACATTGTATTTCATTAAATGAAGTCCTCTTCAAGGCGTTCATTCAAAAAATTAGTTGAATGGGTCTGTAATGACTTCTGTAGCTATTCTCATTTAGTCAAACATAGTGGTATGGGGTCTGACATAACTATATTTAGCTCTTCTTCCTTGGTTATATTGTGTTAACCTGTCATTAAACGTTGCTCGCCGATGGCCCATACCTGTGAGCGCGTATATATATTTTTAACACAGTTACATCCAGGGCTTTCGAAGCTGGTAAATGTTTTTGTCGCCTCTTTTGTTTTAAAATACATGGCTCAGGACCACTTTCTTTTATAATTAAAAATTTCTTGCTCCAGCTTTACCACAAAAATTTATTTGTTCTGTTCCAGTTCCACCTAAAATCATGCTGCTCAGTCACCTCAACCCTGGTTTTAACGACGATTAAATGTTTGACCCGTGGAACACCCTGCTTTGTCAAACTTGCAAATCCTCTGCTTCGTTCAAACGATGTAGCCCAATCCCTCGCTATTAACAATTTTTTATTCATGTCTTTCTCGAAGTCCAAGGCATCCGAATATCATACCCACGTTCCACACCGATATTAGACGTATCGCAACTTCCCACGTAACAAAATAGACATCTCGTTGTAAACTATATCTACCACTGATTATCTGTTGTACTGTAACTTCTGTCGGTACAAAGAGTAACTAATACATTGTATCGCGGACAATATATATATATATATATATATATATATATATATATATATATATATATATTATTATTATATTTTATATAAATTCTTGTTATTATATATATATATTATTATTATATATATATTATTATTATATATATATATATATATATGTTATATATATTATTATATATATATACATATATATATATTATTATATATATTATTATATATATATATATATATATATATATATTATATATATATATATATTATATATATATATATATTATATTATTATTATTATTACATATATATATATGTATATATATATATATATATATATATATATATTATTATTATTATTATTATATATATATATATTATATATTATTATTATATATATATACATATATATATTATTATATATTATATATATATATATTATTAGTATTATTATACATATTATTATATATACATCTTACGGGAACTGTTTAGATCCTTTGAATTTCATCTAGGTCAAGGAGAGTGGATAGGATTTATTATCTCTGACGTCAACGTCCCGAATTTTAGTTTCTTTCCAATGCGTTTGAAAGCATAAACTTTCTCCGTTTGTAAAGCTTCATAAAGCTAAAAACAAAGTAAAGAATACGTAGAAAGTAATAATAATAATAATAATAATAATAATAATAATAATAATAATAATAATAATAATAATAATAATAATAATAATAATAATAATAATAATAATAATTGTTGTAGATTGTTTGGTCATGACTGGATTAAAGATAGTAGTTATACGGTGTATATGGTGAGTGTGCTGGGAATCGACCGGCTGGGAGACTAACCGAAGAAAAAGTGGATTGAGTCAGTAAAGGAATGCCTGGAGGAGAGAAATGTGAGTTTGGCAGAGGCGAGAAGAAGGGTGCATGAGTGAATGACGGAGTTTTGTGATGGGGTATGGTTGTGGTTAGGAACCGACCGGGGCCCCGGCCAACCCCGGCCATTTTTAGCGACCCCGGCCCCGGCCCCGGCCCCGGCCAAAATCAAAAACCGGGGTTTTCAACCGGGGTTAACTGTAAATTTACACCAAATAATAGAGGGTTAAATCAAAACAAAATAAAAATATATTTTAATTCCATTGCTCCTTTGTTATAAATTGATGCAAAATATATAAACATACCTAAATATAATCAATTTTTTTTGGGTATTTACTATGATTTCAAATTAAAATTGAGGCCAAATTATAATTTTTCAGAGTTTTTAACATAAAAATATTCGAAATTTGATATATCACACGAATTCGGAAAAGGAAATAAATATAATTGTTAAAATATTAATGTATTTATTTGTTAAAGTGAATATCTTCAAGAAAATCAAATATTTTCCGAAATCACTATTTATTTAATTGAATTGAATATATATATATATATATATATATATATATATATATATATATATATATAGCAGTTATATATATATATATATATATATATATATATATATATATATATATATATATATATATATATATATATATATATATATATATATATATATATATATATTTTATATATATATATATATATATATATATATATATATATATATATATATATATATATATATATACTTTAGAGAGGAAGCCCTTGGATTCTTTTTTAGTGTTATGCTTTACTGTCACTTCATTTTATTACTAAATGTACACAAATTAAAAACATTGTTAAAGACACTTTTTTTTAATGAAATAAATTTTAAAAAGGAAAGCTAATTTTCGTCCCGACACGCGAGACCTCTTCAGGCTAAGGGACTGGATTTCTTTCTTGATCTTCATCAGTTCAAGTGTGTTTCAGTTGGTCTGCTATTTTCTTCATGGTGTTTTTGAAATATTTTGATGTTTTCAGATATTCATTTTGTATAAAATCTATCTTAACTTCACCGGGATGCTTATATGTTGTAATGAGAGATTAATGAGCTGTTTTAATATATGAAACAGGAAGGCCAATCTCTCATTACAACATAACTTCTTTCATTTTAATGGCAAATATTACAAACAAACTTTCGGCCTGAGTATGGGATCCCCACTGTCTCCCATACTCAGTAACATATATATGGAACTAGCAGAATTTTATCATATTTTACCCCACTCTTTATTAAACAATAGTTTATGGATTAGATATGTAGATGACATTTTTGTCTCCCTCCCTCACAACACCAACCCTAATGATGTCCTAAACTATATTAACTCTATTCATCCTTCAGTTCAGTATACGATAGAAATGCCTTCCAACAACTCTATCCCCTTCCTCGATACCTTAATCACATGGAATAACAATTACTTGCAATTTACTATATATAGAAAACCAACATTCGCACCAAACTATATACATTGGCTATCTAATCATTCCCAAAACACAAAATTAGCTGTTCTGTCATCTCTATTTCTCCGTGCCTTTCGTATATGCTCTCCCCCTCTTCTAGCATAAGAAACTAAATACATCCACAATACTTTCAAATCACTTTACTATCCTGAGTTTTTCATCACAAAAGCATTTAACAAAGCAAAAAAGAGGTACTATAGCACCTTTCCCCCGAAAAATAGCAACACCTCCTTTTTACCAATTCCTCAACTACCATTATATTCGTTAAAACAAATATTACCAAAAAATATTACCCTCATTCCATCAAATAACATCACCTTAAAAAACATTCTCAAACCCCCAAAACGAAAGGAAAATCTCCCCCAAAGCTGTATATATCACATCCCCTGCAATACTTGCAATAAAACATATATAGGTGAAACCATAGATTTGCAAAGAAGAAAAATCAACATACAGATGACCTGCACAAGGACAGCATAAATTCAGCTTTAACAAGTCATAGGCGTAACACAGGCCACTCTATCAATATCAGCAATATAAAGATGATCAGAAATATCAATCACACGAACCATCGCAAAATCATGGAATCCTTTTGCATTTATAATAGTAACAACTACAATAAGCATCCCGGTGAAGTTAAGATAGATTTTATACAAAATGAATATCTGAAAACATCAAAATATTTCAACAACACCATGAAGAAAATAGCAGACCAACTGAAACACACTTGAACTGATGAAGATCAAGAAAGAAATCCAGTCCCTTAGCCTGAAGA
Organism: Trachelipus rathkii; assembly: GCA_015478945.1. Lineage (NCBI taxonomy): Eukaryota > Metazoa > Arthropoda > Malacostraca > Isopoda > Trachelipodidae > Trachelipus > Trachelipus rathkii. The sequence continues at coordinate 15,788 of JABUQX010014556.1, forward strand.
GGTCTCGCGTGTCAGGACGAAAATTAGCTTTCCTTTTTAAAATTTATTTCATTAAAAAAAAGTGTCTTTAACAATGTTTTTAATTTGTGTACATTTAGTAATAAAATGAAGTGACAGTAAAGGACTAATAAAAGAATACTTCCTCTCTAAAGTAAATATATCACTACGACAAAGTAGTTCTTAAATATATATATATATATATATATATATATATATATATATATATATATATATATATATATATATATATATATATATATATATATATATATATATATATATATATATATATATATATATATATATATATATATATATATATATATATATATATATATATATATATATAGAGAGTATATATATATATATATATATATATATATATATATATATATATATATATATATATATATATATATATATATATATATATATATATATTTAATACAACTTATTCTTCTAGAAAATCAATTATTTTCTAAAAATTTCTTTCGAAAATATTTATTTAATTGAATTAATTAAATGTATTCCTTTTTTATAATTTAAATTATTAATTAATTGAAATTATATTTAATTTTCATCCTAAGTTTTAAGACTTTCAGTGTTTTTGACTTACATTTCTAATTTTAGCTAACCCCGGCCCCGGCTAAATTAGAGCAGCCCCGGCCCCGGCCCCGGCAAAATTCCCGCCCCGGTCGGTCCCTAGTTGTGGTCCACCTGGGCCAAGGGATAAACCCCACATTGACGAGATGCCATAGTGAGGGTCCGTCGCGGTCCCGTAAAGCTCTAGGGTCGATTTTCTGACTGCGACGAGTTCTCACTAAAAGGTATAAAGGGGGCGGTAAGATTGGACTTTCTTTTCGACTTGCGTCATATTCTTCTACTACTTTTCTGTTTCCAGTGCATGCTACGCACCTTACCCCCAGTCTTGGGGAGAGAAGGTGGGCGATGATGATATATCACTGTCCCACATTCATGGCTGCGGATCCGTTAATTTTTCTGCCGGTTCCATAATTTTAAAATATCCTGTGACTCCGCCATTTTAAAATCATGAGGTTTCGGCTTGAATCTCTTTTATTTTATAGTAAAAATTTATTTTCATATGGTTCTGTTTGCTCCTCCAACTAAAAAAAGTTTGATTTCTTTCATTAATTTTCTTTTTATTCTGTTTACACATTTATTTCTATTTCTTGTAACATCTTTCACTTTTTTTTATTATTTTGTATCCCTTATATTCGTTCCACGTTTCCTTGATTATACACCCAATTATCTTACACACTTTTCTCCTCTTAAAAACAACATTTAATTTTTCATTCCACAGCACTCACCTACCTTGTAATTTTTATTAACATTTTCATACTCCTCTCACTTTTTCAACCTTTTTTCCTCACTTCTGCCTATTTTGATTCTATTAATCTCTCATTTTTCTTAAAGGAATCTTAATCTTTCAACTAATTTCATTTTCGGAATTTCTACAACCCAATTACCTCCGGTCATTTACTCCACAGCCTTTACACCTAAGGTTTTCCTTATACCAAATGATTATGGCAAATACCTCCACTTTTGTCCACTTTTCACACACTAACAACTAATCGGTTAAAACACATCCATCTTTCATTCCATTTACCAATATTTATATTTTATTAAACCAGATAATCTCCTATCATCATTCTAGCTATAGAAGCTCTAAGCCGTTTCTCAATTATCATTCAC
>JABUQX010014556.1:22500-25000 GCA_015478945.1 Trachelipus rathkii
CACCACTTAAATTCATTATTAGTATCATATACTAGCAATATGTTAAAAAAAAAAAAAAAAAATAAAAACTGACGGAGTCGTAAAACATAAAAGGGTATATATATATATATATATATATATATATATATATATATATATATATATATATATATATATATATATATATATATATATATATATATATATAGAGTATCAAAATATTTTATGCTTTAAAATCTAACGAACACCCTGTATAGAATCTGCATAGATATCAGCTGTTTTTCGGGGTCTTTCGGCCTCTAGGTGGACGACGGGGGAACTTCGTCCCCTCCTCTGTCCCCCCATCGGCTTGAGCCGCCTAATGGAAATATGTTTCTTTTGAACTTCACTTTGTGGGGGCTCGAGCCGATGGATGTGGGGACGAAGTCCCCGTCGTCCACCTAGAGGCCAAGAACCCCGACTTCTGATAACTATGCGGTCTACTCTAGTGTGTTCGTTAGTTTTAAATCATAAACGATTTTATAATAATAATTATTATATATATATATATATATATATATATATATATATATATATATATATATATATATATATATATATATATATATATATATATATATATATATATATATATATATATATATTCTGAGAAACTTGTGAAATGTAAGAAGTGAATATATGTATTGATAATTTAATCCCCTTGAGGCGACACAAAACCATATATATATATAGAGTATATATATATATATATATATATATATATATATATATATATATATATATATTTATATATATATATATATATATATATATATATATATATACATATATATATATATATATATATATACGTAATTATTCAAAAATATTTAAATTTTTTAAAAAATAATTAATATAAAAGTGATTGTTAAATAATTATTTAAAATATATATGGGTAATCCGATAAGTTGCGATTATCTAAAAATAATCGCTATCTGATAACATTACCCAGCGGATCTATGCCCATATATATATATATATATTATATATATATATATATATATATATATATTTATATATATATATATATATATATATATATATATATATATATATATATATATATATATATATATATATATATATATATATATCAGCCTCTAGAAGAGCCACAATCCATATCTCAAAAACTACAACAGCTACCGGGAAAAGGAATACATTGTTGGAATGCTGGTCCAATTTTAGTGGAAAATGTATATAAATATATATATATATATATATATATATATGGTATATATATATATATATATATATATATATATATATATATATATATATATATATATATATATATCTCAAAAAACTACAATATACAGTGAAAAGGAATACATTTTTGGAATCCTCGTAAAATTTTGGTTAGGAAATGTAAAAAAAAAAAATTATTGTTAATAATTAGAGTATAATTAGAGGGCCTATTTAGAGACCTTTTATTGGTTACTCGTTAAATAAATAGACTTTCTATTAAATTTGTTTTTTAACTAAAGAATACCCTAAGGGTATACCGCACTGATGGTAGCGAGTCGGTCTTTGGTCTGGAACCATGGTAGGACTAATTCTCCAGAGGTCCCCGGGAACCCCCGCCTGGTATTTGGGGTGTCGGGGTTCTTCCGCCCTACGGGTATGGAAAACGTCCCCCGTCGGTCCCCTGTCGGCTCGAGCCCCTAATTGCTGTATTACCTTACAAATAATATATGGAGAGTATATCATGTCCCAGCACCCCAAAAAATAGCCACTTTTTTTGTTTAATTTTTTTACATTTTCCGAACCACAATTTTACAAGGATTCCAAAATTGTATTCCTTTTCCCTGTTGTAGTTTTCGAGATAGCATTTTTTTTTTTTACAGTTTCCTCGGTAAAATTTTACCAGGATTCCTTTTCTGTAGCTATTGTAGTTTTTTGAGATATGGATTGTGGTTCTTCTAGAGGCTGATAGTGATATATATACAGAAAGAAAGAAAGATATATATATATATATATATATATATATATATATATATATATATATATATATATATATATATATATATATATATATATATATATATATATATATATATATTGGTTCTGTTGTCGTATAGGAATGGATTAGTTTTATTTTATTTTTTGTTTACTATATATCGTTAGGAAATAATGTATTTATTAATTTTCTTTGGTAAAACTTTATTTTTTAAGTTGATAAACATGAAATAATGGGTCTCTGCCAAATTATAGCATTTCTCTGCTTACGAAATTATCAATTATAGATATAACTGATTTTCACCGATTTTTATGAAAATTATTTGAAATGGCTGAAATAATCTTGATGAAAGAAAACGTACCAAGTTAAAAAATGAGCCTGAAAAAAAAAAAAACTTATTTCCTTCAAATTTCATGTTTAAAGCCTATTTTCTGTCAGATGTTTTTTTTTTCTTTTTTTTTTATAAGCTTATGGTACTATTTTATTTTTCCAAAACTCAAAGGTCGGGGGGCGAAGGTTCAATAG